>SJYQ01000160.1:73429-86676 GCA_006410935.1 Redunca redunca | reverse complement strand
GGACTGCAAGGAGATCCAACCAGTCCATTCTGAAGGAGATCAGCCTTGGGATTTCTTTGGAAGGAATGATGCTGAAGCTGAAACTCCAGTACTTTGACCACCTCATGCAAAGAGTTGACTCATTGGAAAAGACTCTGATGCTGGGAAGGATTGGGGCAGGAGGAGAAGGGGACGACAGAGGATGAGATGGCTGGATGGCATCACTGACTCGATGGGCGTGAGTCTGAGTGAACTCCGGGAGATGGTGATGGACAGGGAGGCCTGGCGTGCTGGGATTCATGGGGTCGCAAAGAGTCAGACACGACTGATCGACTGAACTGAACTGAACTGAACTGTCCCAAGTATCTGAAAATCAGGAAGTCATGCTAGCTTTAAACATAAATGGATCCAGGCACTCAAAAGGTTAAAAAAAAAGGTGGGGGGGTTGGTCTTTGCTAGAGACAGAATGTTTGTGTTTCTCCCTGCGTCATAGTTGACCCAAAGCCCCAAAGTGATGGAATTTGACTATGAGGCCTTTGAGAGGTGATTATTAGGTCATGAGGATGGAGCACTCATGAATATGACTAGTGCCCTCATAAAAGGAGCTTCCCAGGTGGCACAATGGTAAAGAATCCATCTGTCAATGCAGGAGACACAAGAGATGTGGGTTTGATCCCTGGGTTGGGAAGATCTCCTGGAGAAGGAAGTACCAACTTACTCCAGTATTCTTGCCTGGGAAATCTCATGGACAGAGGAGCCTTCCAGGCTACAATCCATGGGGTCACAAAGAGTTGGACATGACTGAGCGCTATCCACCCAATAAAAGAGACCCCAGAGAGCTCCCTCACTCCTTCTGCCATGTAAGGACACACAGAGAGGATAGCTATGCATGAACCAGGGAGCAGGCCCTCACCAGGCAGTGAATCTAATGGTGCCTTAATCTTGGCTTTTCCAGCCTCTAGAACTGTTTATCAGCCACCCAGTCTGTGGAATTTCAGTTACTGTAGCCCAAACAGACTAAGTGGAGAAGGGAATGGCAACCCACTCCAGTATTCTTGCCTGGAGAATCCCATGGACAGAGGAGCCTGGCGGGCTACAATCCATGGGGTCACAAAGAGTTGGGTACGACTGAGTGACTGACACATGAACACACAAACAGACTAAGACGCTCCATAGTCTTCTCTGGGCTCTGAGTTGGTGACACTCTCAGGCTCCGGGTAACACTAGATTTCACCATCTTTTCTGCTGATAATCTCAGCAGAAGATAAGGAGCTCCTTCACAGGCCGGGGTCCAACTTTAATTGGCCTGAAATGGAACCAATGCTCTTTCAGAGGGAGGAATATACCTACTGAGTCTCAAGTACACCCTGTAGTGTTCAAGTGAAGAGGAATGGGGGAGAGAGAAAAAGTAAGCCAGTGGACTGAGTGGGAGGGTTTGCTAATGAACACCAAATGGAGCCACGAGAAAAGGAATCGATGTTGGCAAGGGAAAACAACTTATGTCATCAAGCCCTGTGGCTGCAGTAAGGATTAGATGAGATAATACACGGAAAGCACTTAGTACAATTTCATGAAAAATAGGAAGCGCCCTGTAAATGCTAGCCACAATCATTGTTGTTAATAAAGCATATGTACTTTAGTCAGCTTCTAACCTATCACAGCCAACTGTGACCACCTAAATTTATCCGATTTAACAAACACCTGTGCTATGCTGTGCTAAGCCACTTAGTCATGTCTAACTCTTTGCCACTCCATGGACTGTAGCCAGCCAGGCTCCTCTGTCATAGGGATTCTCCAAGCAAGAATACTGGACCAGGGATTAAACCCAGGTCTCCTGCATTGCAGGTGGATTCTTTACCATCTGAGCCACCAGGGAAGCTCAGGAATACTCCAGTGGGTAGCCTATCCCTTCTTCAGGGGATCTTCCCAACCCAGGAACTGAACTGGCACACGTGCGCTCAGTCATATCTGACTCCTTTTGACCCCATGGATTGTAGCCCGCCAGGCTCCTCTATCCATGGAATTTTCCAGGCAAGAATACTGGAGTGGGTTGCCATTTCCTACGCTAGGGGATCTTCCCCACCCAGGGATCGAACCCACATCTCCTGCGGCTCCTGTGTCAGCAGGCGGATTCTTTACCACTGTGCCACCTGGGAAGCCCCAAGTGAACTGGGGTCTCCTGCACTGCAAGTGGATTCTTTACCAGTTGGGCTACCAGGGAATCCCAAGAAACACTCATTTGGTGTCAACTTCATAAACATGGCATTGTGCCCAACTTCTTATGAAATCAAAGACGAAAAATAAATAGTACTCATCTTCAGAGCACAACACAGAGCAAAAACTGAAAAATAATGAAGCAAGTGGTTCATCTGTGCCCCAACACACCCATCATTTTGATTCTTGCCATGTGCCCTTTCTTACCTCACTCCTGACTTCCCATGTTTAACTGCTATGCCTAACTATGCTCTCTTAGCTAACTATCCTGTCAGACCTTTACTAACTATGCTCCCACAGCTAGCTACCTCGCCATACCCAACTATGTTCCCATAGCTAATTATACTGCTCCTTCTAACAATACCCCCACTCTAACTATATTCCCACATCTATACATTATCTATACATTTATTCCCACACCTATACATCCATACATTTATCTAACTCTACTGTCATACTAACTATTCTGCTACAATAAACACTTTTCAGATACCCAGAGAAGACTTCAATTCTCTCATATTCAGATGTAATCTAGAATCAGACCTTTTCCCACCTCTGGAAGACCACCTACTCCTACCATCCCAAGAATTCTACATTCTCTAAAGTCTCTCTATATTCCACCTAACTAAAGTTAAACGTAAACCCAGACCCTTCCATCATGCCACAATTATTCCTAATCTAATTAAATGCACCTTAATAAACATTTATCAGTGCTGGTGGCTCAGATGGCAAAGAATCCACCTGTAATGCAGGAGACCAGCGTTTGATCCCTGGGTCAGGAAGATCCCCTGGAGAAGGGATTGGCTACCCACTCCAGTATTCTTGCCTGGAGAATTCCATAGACAGAGGAGCCTAGCGGGCTGCAGTCCACAGGTCGCAAAGAATTGGACATGACTGAGTGACTAACACTTTCACTTTTCAATAGCAGAAAATTTGATAATTCTGAAGCAGCATTAATCACTGTCTTGTAGGTGTAATAAACTGGAGGCTGGTTGTTACATTCATCAAAACATAGAGCTATTTTATCCCAACAAAAGGAGGCAGCCTGATGCACCAAAAAATAAACACTTATTAAACATCTGCTATACACAAGGTGCTAGAGAAGGAAATGGCAACCCACTCCAGTATTCTTGCCTGGAAAAATCCCATGGACTGAGGAGCCTGGTAGGCTACAGTTCATGGGGTTGCAAAGAATAGGATATGACTGAGCAACTTCACTTTCACTTTCATACACAAGGTGACACAAAGTTGTGTAAGACATGCATCAAAAACCACAGTAACGGAGAAAACATGACCACCTTTCATATTTGCTATGAAAGGCCCCTGAAAGTTTGCCCCAACTTAAACACAGATCCTACCAATATGAGTGTTAATAGACAATCAAATTTATGCCAATGATTCTTCAGTTTCCCATTCATTTATATTACCTCTTTCTCCACAATACCCACAGAGATACAATAAACAGACCAGAACTCCGCAACTTTTCCACACAAGTTCTACCACTGTAAACGGACTAGGTAAATCTCCCCATCAGTCCTGAATATTCATTGGAAGGACTGATGCTGAAGCTGAAGCTCCAATACTTTGGCCACTTGATGCAAAGAACTGACTCATTGGGAAGGACCCTGATGCTGGGAAGGATTGAAGGCAGGAGGAGAAGGGCACGAGAGAGGATGAGATATTTGGATGGCATCACCAACTCGATGGACATGAGTTTGAGCAATCTCTGGGAATTGGTGATGGACAGGGAAGACTGGCGTGCTGCAGTCCATGGGGTCGCAGAGTCGCACATGACTGAGCGACTGAACTGAACTGAAATTTCTCCATGAAGTACATATAAACCCCTTGTACTTCTCCATGCTGCCACCTTGTGGGCTTCTGTTGTAAATGAACTACAGTTTCTCTGGAGAAGGGGCTAAGGATCCTTAGCTTAAAGGGCCAATTGAATTGTAGCATTCAATTTGGAAGCGAATGAAAGAAGGAAATAGCAACCCACTCCAGTATTCTTGTCTGGAGAATCCCCGTGGACAGAGGAGCCTGGCGGGCTACAGTCCACGAGGTCACAAAGAGTTGGACACGACTGAGTGACTAAGCGCACAGCGCATTCAACTTGGAGGTTTAAACTGGCGCAAGGCTAACCTCTAAACCTGTATAGGGCACTGCTCAACTGAGCGATAAGTCCTCTCTTCTCTTGACTTGCGTGGGCCAAACAGCACTGATTACTCTTAATCTTTCATTTGATCTTATTAACCATTGCTACTTGATCTGTTAGCTTGAAAACCATAGAAAAGAGCAGAGGTTATTACATATATTTCTTGACTTATATAAAAGGAGTAATGTAGGTAAAATGATTAAAGTGGAAGTGCTTTGGGCTTTGCATTTTAATATTTTATTTTGCACTTTATCAACTTTAATAAACCTATCTTTGAAATAGCTGGAAGACATAGATTCAAAGGTATGCGTACAATTTCCCAGAAGAACACTTTGGCACATTTGGCTTTATTATTTTTCTCTTTTATACACACCTACACACCCCTATATCTATATATATTGTCAGTTTTTTTTGGCTTATTTGAGATAAAATTGCAGCAATCAAGATTCATGAGTCCTAAATAACCTAATGTATTTGCCAGGACTAAAATATGTCCTTATATAACCCCAGTGTAATTATTATCAAGTTCAAAGAATTTAACATTAATACAACATTATTTTTAAACATACACAATCAATATTCCAACTTTGCCAGTTGCCCCAATATTGTCCTTTACATCAACTCTTTTTCCCAATACAGAATCTGTTATAATCTCATTCATTTAGGTTTTTTATGTTAAACTTTTTATTTTGAGATAATTATAAGAAATAATGTGGAGAGATTTGAGTTTTCCCATCTTGTGGGAAATATGTGGCACATATCCCAAGCAAGATATTGACACCAACGCAGCTCATCTCAGTACAGAACGTTTCCATAAACTCAAGAATCCTGCAGGTTGCCCTTCATGGACACACCTGTTTCCTTCCTGCTCCACCCTCTCATCAACCTCTGGCAACCACTATTCTGAACTCCACTTGTGTTAACTGTCATCTCAAAAATGTTATATAAAGCTTCCCTGGAGGACCAGTGGTTAGGACTCTGAGCTTTCATGGCAGGGGGCACAGGTTCGATCCCTGCTGGGGGAACTAGGATCCTGCAAGCTGCGGAGGTGCAGCCAAAAAACCCAAAATGTTATACAAATGAAGTCACACAATATGTAGCCTTCGGGAAATGGCTTTTCTCATTGAGCTTAGCTCTCTAAAAATCCATCTGGGTTGTTAAGTGTATCAGTAAGTTGCTCCTTTTTATTTTAATGGATCACTGTTTATCCATTCATCCATTGGATAATATCTGGGTTATTTCCTGTTTTTGTCTATTACAAATAAAACTGCTATTAACAATAATAATAATAATAAAGAACAGTCTTCATTTGGTGAAAGGTGTTAATAAGTCGTTGGGCTGTGTAAAGATTCCCTCTGATAAATGGTGTAGAAAAGGGGGGAAAAGAGAACTACATTGTTCTACATAGAAATGGAGGCTGAGTATGAGTGTGAGGAGCAGGGGTGGGGACAAGCTGGAACACACAGGATGAAGCAGGAAGAAGAGAGGCCAGTACCAAAAGACCATCGGCAGGGAGTTGTATCTGAAGGGAGGTGGTCTTCCGTCCCTCCATCACAGAATAGCACCATATGCCAGTATTTGCACAAGGAAAGAGTGAAACTCAGCAAGTTGATAGATGCTTAATGCTCTGCTTGGCTAGAATGGAGGCTCTTTTCAGTATAAGCCATGAGGGTCCTTTCCTACAACTGTAAAGACGGCTACTTAAGTCTGTAAACTCCATTCTGCCTTCCCTTGCTGAACCCCACATCAGCTCTGCCTGAGCTGTTTCCAGTCTAGAAAGGTGTTTGTCACTTCAGGCAGGGTTTTTACATAGAGCCACCCTCCATGTACATCTTTCCTATATACCCTATAATGATAAGTTGCCCTGTTTTTTTTTTTTTTGTTTGTTTGTTTGTTTTTGTCTATAGGCTACTTTAATCATAAGGACTCCTCAGTTAAAGGGAGACCCATCTTTGCCCAGGTCATATTAAACATTGATGGTTTTCTGCCTCTAGAAAGTGTATTATAAAAATGAGGAACTGGTATAACAATTTAACTCCAAATTCGAGTATATCCCCTTTCTGATTCCTAGCACCACTGAGATCCTTGACAAGGCGAAAGAACCCTTGAACATGCACATATTGGCCAGATGGGAGAATGATTTCTGTGGGAAATCAGTTCAGTCGCTCACTCGTGTCCGACTCCTTGTGATCCCATGGACTATAGTACGCCAGGCCTCCCTGTCCTTCACTAACTCCCAGAGCTTGCTCAAACTCATGTCCACTGAGCTGGAGATGTCATCCAACCATCTCAGCCTCTGTCGTCCCCTTCTTCTCCTGCCTTCAGTCTTTCCCAGCATCAGGGTCTTTTCCAATGAGTCAGTTCTTTGCATCAGGTGGCCAAAAATTGGAGCTTCAGCTTCAGCAACAGTCCTTCCAATGAATATTCAGGACTGATTTCCTTTAGGATGGACTGGTTGGATCTCCTTGCTATCCAAGGGACTCTCAAGAGTCTTCTCCAACACCACAGTTCAAAAGCATCAATTCTTCAGCACTCAGTTTTCTTTATAGTCCAACTCAAATAAGACTTAACAACAACAACAACAAACAATTGCTCCCCATCCAATATCCAGAAGAGATGTTGCTTTAAAGACCATGAAATGAAAAATTATTTTAATTTGGAGAGATGATCTCTGGTACAATAGCAAGTCTCCAGTAGGAAAAAGCTAAGCTTCTCAGCTTAGAGAAGGTGCCTGACTTCATTTCCTGGAATGCCTCGTGGAACCATGCAAAACTGGGGACTATACACTGGATTTCCAGGGAAGCAGACTCTGAGATGGAGTGAGTTTATAGAAGATTAGCAGCAATCACTCAGGGCTTACAGGAGACATAATGGAAAGCACAGGGCTTCCTAGATAGCTCAGTGGTTAAGAATCTACCTGCCAATGCAGGAGACATGGGTTCCATCCCTGGGTCAGGAAAATCCCCTGGAGAAGGAAATGGCAACCCACTCCAGTATTCTTGCCTGGAAAATCCCACGGACAGAGGAAGCTGGCAGGGTTCAGTCCTTGGGGTTGCAAAGAATCAGACGTGACTTAGGGACTAAACAACAAACAACAGAGAGCACTTGTCTTACAGGAGGTCTAGCCGGGAGTACTCAGAGGTATAGGAGGCTTAGTGAGGAGCACTCGTGGAATCCATACCGGTGGAAGGGAAGGGAGCAGTGCTGGGTCTCAGTCAGCTCTATGGGGACTTCACAGCTGAGCTGTTCTGTGTTGGTACAAGAGGGCTTAGCCTTTCTACCTCCATGATATCAACCTCTGGATGCAGGCCACCTGGAAAGGGAACGTGACCTTGGCTGGGGCAGCTCTCCAGCTGAGACTGGCCAGCAGGGGCTGGTAGCTGCTGAGGGCTGACTGCTGGCACTTCTCCTAGTTGCCCCAGTAACTCCTTTCTTCCTGAAGATCTGGGTGGCACGTCATAGCATCCATTGCCTGGTAACCCGAGACCTAAATCTATACCCCTGGTCATTCCATGAGTTCAGAATTTCCTTCCTCTGAAAAGGCCAGGCATTCTTGTATCAGACTACTTCAGAGTAAGATAGGCTGATCTTTATTTTCTTCATCCTTTTATCTTAGTAAAACATATTAAGTTCTCTAGGCATCACAAAATCCTTTTGCTCTTAAGAAGGAACATTCTATAAACAAGGTTAAGAGAGTTCTGTCCAACAGTGGAGGCAATCTCACCTACATAAATTGATTAAAAATGTATGCTACAGTTTGGATGAACCTCAAAAGCATTATGGTACATGAAAAAAGCTAGACACCAAGAATCACATGTTGTACAATTCCGTATACATGACATACCCCAGAGTGGGCAAATCCGTAGGGACAGAACTCTGCCTGATTGTTGCCAGGGCTGCAGAGCGGGTAATGCAGAGCAGCTGCGTTATGGAGTTTCCCTTTGGACATATTTTGGGACTAGATAGAGGTGGTGGTTACAGAACACTGTGAACATACTAAATGCCACTGAGTCGTTCATTTTAAAATTAATTTTATGTCAATTTCACCTCCATTTTTTAAAATAAAAATGAGTTTTTTAAAAACCTCTTCTTTGGAAGCAGTCTGTTATATTAAAACTAACCCTCTACTGCAGGAGCCTTCACTTTTGAGTAACTTGTTTAGTCAATCAGTCATGTCCGACTCTTTGAGATCTCATGGACTGTAGCCGGCCGGGCTCCTCTGTCCTTGAGATTTCCCAGGCAAGAATATTGGAACAGGTTGACCTTTTCTTCTCCAGGGGATCTTCCAGACCCAGGGATCAAACCCTGAATCTCCTGCACTGACAAGCAGATTCTTTACCACTGAGCCACCTGGGAAGCCCCTTCTGAGTAACTGCTGCTGCTGCTGCTAAATTGATTCAGTCGTGTCCGACTCTGTGCGACCCCAGAGACGGCAGCCCACCAGGCTCCCCTGTCCCTGGGATTCTCCAGGCAAGAACACTGGAGTGGGTTGCCATTTCCTTCTCCAATGCATGAAAGTGAAAAGTGAAAGTGAAGTCGCTCCGTTGTGTCCTAGCAACCCCATGGACTGCAGCCTACCAGGCTCCTCCATCCATGGGATTTGCCAGGCAAGAGTACTGGAGTGGGTTGCCATTGCCTCCTCCGTCTGAGTAACTAGGTATTATCAAAATATTGTTACTCTGTCCTCAAAGCAAATTTAGATTATACAAGGCAAGTCAGCTACTACTATCTGTTTTTAAAATCAAGCATCTAGTCAAGCAGACACTGAATGAATCAAAATTATGTATAACTATAAGCAACTCATTTAAATGTAACAAGTAATTTCTATTTACAACTAAAGGGTATTTTCCTTCAAAAGGAGTTTGAAATATTGTGATTCACACAGCCTTAAAAATTTGTTGAAATGTTCAGAGATTTTAAAATCTCCAGAATGATTTGGAAAGGCACACTCCAAACAAACAATTTTTTAAAATACTTGATGAAAATCATTCATCTTTTATTGGTAAAACATGAATAACTGCATCTGATTGTTTTCCTTTAATGTGTTTGGTATTTGGAAAACAAGAAATAGCAAAAGTTCATGTTCTATACAAGTGAGCGTCAAATCGACTATCCCATCTCCCATCCTCTCTGAAAAAAGAACCACTTATAAAGTTCATTGTTTTTTTTAAAGCATTCCAAATTTGAAGATTTTGTATAAAATGCTTTCTAAATTTCAAAACACATTTAAAATGTACTATATAAGGAAATTTAAAATGTTAATGTTTACCTGAATTTTCAAGAATGCAATGTTCTTTATTTTTTCTTCAGTACAACGTCTTCAATCTAAAATTTTAAAATTTGAAGCATGGCATTTTGAATTCCATACAAGAATTTATATCTTTCACTAAAACTGACTAGCTAAAATTTCATGTAAATATAAAACATGTGCTTTAGATTGAAATAAACTACATTTGAAGTGTGTTGTTTGTAAACCAAAGATGCTTTTTATGAATTGACTCCAAAAAACTTAGACAATCCAAAAATATATACAAATCAAAATTTCTACTTGATCTTTCTAGGCAGGATTTAAATGTCATATTTTGATGTTTTCCCAGTTATTGTGTATTAATTTAATTCTACTTGATCTTGCTATATTCTGGATATTTTCTCAAACAAATTTGAAGTTTGAACATTTGTATTTGTATATCATCAATGTAATACACATTTGAATTTACTTTTGAACTGTGGTGTTGGAGAAGACTCTTGACAGTCCCTAGGACTACAAGGAGATCCAACCAGTCCATTTTAAGGAGATCAGCCCTGGGATTTCTTTGGAAAGAATGATGCTAAAGCTAAAACTCCAGTACTTTGGCCATGTCATGCGAAGAGTTGACTCATTGGAAGAGACTCTGATGCTGGGAGGGATTGGGGGCAGGAGGAGAAGGGGAGGACAGAGGATGAGATGGCTGGATGGCATCACTGACTCGATGGATGTGAGTTTGAGTGACTTCCGGGAGTTGGTGATGGACAGGGAGGCCTGGTGTGCTGTGATTCATGGGGTCACAAAGAGTCGGACATGACTGAGCGACTGAACTGAACTGAACTGATTCGAGAAATTGGAATTCTACCTGAGGGTTGCCTGTAAGTAAAATAAGGATCGTATACCTAGAAATGGGTAAAATGGCAAGCTATATTATATATATATACTATAATTAATTATATTATATTAAATATATATATATGGTGGTAGTGATTTAGTTGCTAAGTCATGTCTGACTCTTGTGACCCCATGGACTGTAGCTCACTAGGATCCACTGTCCGTGGGATTTCCCAGGCAAGAATCCTGGAGTGAGTTGCCATTTCCTTCTCCATATAATATATATGGCCACATCTTAAAAAGAGGAAAAAAACAAAGATAGATCTATCTATCTATCTATCTGAGAGAGAAAGAAAATTGTATTTCTGATTATTTACCCTATCAGAATGTAGAACTATGTAGACCACTCAATATTTACAAATAGCAATTCTAATTAAGACAGTAATACAATCAAACAGACATGTCATGTTCTTAATTATTTACTTTTAAAATAAAAGGACTCAGGTAGCTTCATGGAAGGTGATATAAAGAAGGATTGGGGGAATTCCCTGTGGCCCAGTGGTTAAGAATCCGACTTGTAATGCAGGGGACACAGGTTCAATCCCTTGTCAGGGAACTAAGATCCCACAGAGATCTCTACAACTAGAGAGTCTGTGTGAAAGATCCCACGTGCCACAACTAAGACCTGACGCAGCCAAATAATAAATAAATACTAAAAAAAAAAAAAAGAAGAAGGATTGAGGCTGCTAAGTCAGAGAAGACAAGGCAAACGATTAAAACCAGGCAGGAAGTGGGATGAACACTTCCCACTGCCCAGAGGCTGGCATTCCAGGTCTAGTAACAAACCAGTTTGCAGGTCTAGAAACTCAAACTCGCATCTGTCTCTCCAGAGTTCTCAGAATTCAGAGATGCTGAGTCATGCTCACAAACTCACCAGAATTGAAGGATGTAGCCTACACGTACACACAACTCTTAAGCTGGCTGAAAATTCCTATGCGCCAGACCAGCCCATTAGTTCCCTTTATCAAAGCTGCCCAGAAAATCAAAATTTATTTATTTTTGGACATGGTTTTGGAGGAAAGGGAAGTGGTTTAATTTAACACTGAGAGTCTGATGTATCCTTCTGCAAAAGAGGGATGTATACACCAAGCAAGACGCCGAGCAAAGCAAACATTTGCAGCCCAAGGAGGGGGCGTGTGTCTTACGGGCAGTGGTAGGTGAGCACTACTGTTGCTGCCCACGTGGGTTTTTCTGATGCTATCACGGTGAATCACTGTCCCACTTTTGAGAGTGATCTGTGTTTTTCTGTTCACATTAATATTTTCAATTAGATTAAAATTGACTTTCTGAGAAATGACAGGACATTTGGAATTTGCCCTAAAATACTTAAAAATCAAGTAGGAGAGAAATAAAAATTTGGAAAAATATAGATCATCATTAAAACTGGGTTGGGGCATGATGATATTATTCTCTTTAATGTGTCTTCAAATAGTTTCATTAAAATTTTTTCAAAATTTTATTTCAAAACTATTTCTTGATGTCTTGGTTCTAGTCATTCTCAGTATAGTGCATTGGTCACAGGCTCTAAAGCTAAACTCCTTTCATTCAAATTCTACTTCTGCCATTTGCTAACTGAGATCTTAAACAAATTACTTGATTGTTTATGCCAGTTTCCTCATTGTAAAATACTGTTACTGATGAAACCTACTTCACATGGTTTTTGTATGGTTAAAATAAGATCATTCATGGAAGGTACTTGGCGTTGTCTGGCATATAGTAATCACTCAATAAATGCTAGTTATTATTATCCATCATTAGTGATTCTGTAGTTTGTGGGCAATGTATTTTCTATTCTCCAATTTGAGCTCAAAAGCCAACTACAAGGCCCATTCACACACACACACACACACACACACACACACACACACATACTTTGCTTGTTCAGCAAAATGTACTCTTCTTTATCCACTGAAATCTCTCTAGTTTCATTCCTCCAAATGAAATGGTAAGAACTAATTAGTAAGAATCAGATAAAGGTACCCACCCTCTGAGGTCCTCTAATCTCCATCTCAACAATGTAGAAGAGAAGGCTGCTCCATCTCTTTTCCCTTCTCGCCACAGTCAATCCCACTAACCCCAAATCCACACTCAATGCCTCACAAGTGAATCTTCTTGCAGGAAGAAATAGATGATCAGTTCAGTTCAGTTCACTTCAGTCGCTCAGGTGTGTCCGACTCTTTGCAACCCCATGAATTGCAGCACACCAGGCCTCCCTGTCCATCACCGTGTCCCGGAGTTCACTCAGACTCACGGCCATCGAGTTGGTGATGCCATCCAGCCATCTCATCCTCTGTCGTCCCCTTCTCCTCCTGCCCCCAATCCGTCCCAGCATCAGAGTCTTTTCCAATGAGTCAATTCTTCCCATGAGGTGGCCAAAGTACTGGAGTTTTAGCATTAGCATCATTCCTTCCAAAGAACACCCAGGGCTGATCCTTGCAGTCCAAGGGACTCTCAAGAGTCTTCTCCAACACCACAGTTCAAAAGCATCAGTTCCTCAGTGCTCAGCTTTCTTCACAGTCCAACTCTCACATCTATACATGACCACTGGAAAAACCATAGCCTTGACCAGATGGAACTTTGTTGGCAAAGTAATGTCTCTGCTTTTCAATATGCTGTCTAGGTTGGTCATAACTTTTCTTCCAAGGAGTAAGCTTTTAATTTCATGGCTGCAGTCACCATCTGCAGTGAGCCCCCAAAAATAAAGTCTGACACTGTTTCCACTGTTTCCCCATCTATTTCCCATGAAGTGATGGGACCAGATGC
>SJYQ01000160.1:28178-73031 GCA_006410935.1 Redunca redunca | reverse complement strand
TGAAGATCTTTTTTGAACAGTTCTGTGTATTCTTACCACCTCTTCTTAATATCTTCTGCTTCTGTTAGGTCCAGACCATTTCTGTCCTTTATCGAGCCCATCTTTGCATGAAATGTTCCCTCTAATTTTCTTGAAGAGATCTCTAGTCTTTCCCATTCTGTTCTTTTCCTCTATTTCTTTGCATTGATCGCTGAAGAAGGCTTTCTTATCTCTTCCTGCTATTCTTTGGAACTCTGCACTCAGATGCTTATATCTTTCTTTTTCTCCTTTGCTTTTTATTTCTCTTCTTTTCACAGCATACTTCTTGGTTTAAGAAGAAGCTGAAGAAGCCTAACAGGGAACTGAAGAACCCTAACAAAGTAAAGATTTAATATATAGCTCTTACTTCAGAGTGTTAAAATTACAGGGTAAGGAATTCTGATTAACATCTACTCTGAATCACCCATAGAAATGACTTTTTAAAAAATCTTTGCTATTTAAGTCCATGGTAATTAGTAGCATTTGAAAGAAGGTGATTCTGTTGAGTCATACTTACAAACTCTAAATAAATGTGTGATTCAGGCAGGACAGATGAAAAAAGAAATGGAATGATTCAAAATATGCAGGAGAAATCAGGAATATTATTTTTACTTTGCTGATTTGAGTTTTTCCATATTTACCAACTGGACATCATGTCCCCATTCAAATATATGAACTCAGGTATATCAGCATTATCAGAATATCAGATGGAGTCCATCTCTTGCAACCCTTCATGTTTACTCAACTGGCTTATATTAGAACTAACTGGTCATGTTGACTAAGCCAGTGTGGGTGGCTGGCCAAGAGCTTGGATGGGTTACATCCAAGGTCTACAGGGCAGGATTCAGTTTAAGAAGCAATGGCTTTGTATCACCAAATACATATTCCATTTGAATATTCCCATATTCCCATGCCCTCTGTCACATAAACCACTAGCTTTCCAGTGAAAAGTCTGCCTGTTTCTCCCAAATAGCCCTTATTTATAACCAATTAACTCTTGCCCATGTCACTCTCTATCTGAGTAGTTAATGAGACCATTTTTATTTTCTAGTTGTTTATTTTTAAAAATTTTATTGGAGCATAATTGCTTTACAATGTTGTATTAGCTTCTACTGTACAGCAAAGTGAATCAGCTATATGCATACAGATATCCTCTTTTTTGGATATTCTTCTTATTTAGGTCAACACTGAGTAGTTTGCTGTGCTAGGCAGTAGGTTCTCATTAGTTACCTAATTTATACACACATGCATGCTAAGTCACTTCAGTCATGTCTCACTCTGCAACCCCATGGACTGTAGCCTGCCACACTCCTCTGTCCATGGGATTCTCCAGGCAAGAATATTGGAATGGTTTGCCATGTCCTCCTCGAGGGCATCTTCCAGACTCAGGGATCAAACCCAGGTCTCCTGCATTACAGGCAGACTCTTTACCACTGAGCCACCTTATACATAGTATCAAGTGTGTATATGTCAATCCCAATCTCCCAATTAATCCCACCCTCTTTTCCCCCTTGGTGTCCATACTTTGTTCCCTACATCTGTGTCTCTATTTCTGCCTTGCAAATAAGATCATCTATATACAATTTTTTATTTGGGGAATTTCTAAACTTATCCAGATGTGGAGAGAATAGTAGGATCAGCCATATACTGTATATATATATACATATATAGCATATAGAGTATCTGTCATCTTGCTTTAACAATTACTACCATGCTTCCAATGTTGTTTCATCTGCTTCCTGCCTCCCCACCACCATCTTTTCCTAAACTGGAGTATTTTAAGGCAAATCCCAATACCAATATTTCTTCCCTAATGGGTAAAGGCTTTATAAAAAATGTAACTGCCATACCATTAGCAAATCTAACAAAATGACCAGTAATTATTTGACATTACCTACTAATAACCAATCCACATTCAAATTCCTCAATTATCTCAAAGCTGTCACCAGAGTAATTAAGCAGTAGAAGCTAGGATTTGAACCCAGGCAGTTGGGACTCTGGCAGACTCTAAAATCCATAGCTCATGGAAAGAGAGCCCACGAAGAGCTCTGCAGAAATGGACAGTAAAGGACAAAATAAGAAGGCGGAGATGATACAAGGAAGCAATAAGCATGAAGGTTATTAATAACCTCAGGGCTTCCTTGGTGGCTCAGTGGTAAAGACCCCGTCTGCCAGTGCAGGAGACTCAGGTTCAATTCCTGAGTTGGGAAGATCCCCTGGAGAAGGAAATGGTTAGCCACTCCAGTACTCTTGCCTGGAGAATTCCATAGACAGAGCAGCCTGGCGGGCTACAGTCCATGGGGTCACAAAGAGTCGGACATGACTAAGCAAATAACACTTTCACTTATTGGCAACCTCAGCCAAGTGGCTTCAATCAGAAGGGACTTTTGAAATGTTTCCTTTTAGAGAACTGACAGCCTCCAGGAGAGTAGGTTTGGAGGCTGAACAAAGGTGAGGAGGCTCACCTTTGAGAACCAGGTGAGAGGGCAGCGGAGGAATCAGGAGGTGTCCAGGAATGCAGTGCTGATGATGAAAGCATCAGGACCTGGCAGGTCCCCCCGAAGCTAAACTCTGACTAGGGCAGAGGGCAGGCATGCCTCTTACTCAGAGGGGCATGACTGGGCTAACCAACAGATGGATTTAGTTGCCATTTGACCACATGATTCAAAATATCCCTTTAGATAACTGGAGATAAGTATCCCTTTAGATGACTGTCTCAAAACAAGGGCTAGCTTTTGATCTAACACGCCAACTAGTGATTTAATCACTAGCTTTTGATCTAATATGACTTTTTTGAATATGGTTCAAACCTTCCTTATTTCAATAAACAGCCACTTGGTGAAGCGGAACCCTTGTAAACTAGGAGTGGAGTAGAAATCCTGAGAGGAGAACCCACAGCTCAAGTTGAAGCTCTGCCGCCAGATCTTAAAAACCCAAAAAGGTGCTGCTCAAACAGGCTGGTGTTCCACCATTAACCACAAGAGGCACTTTTGAGCCAAGCACCTGGTAGTGTTAAAAACAAATGGGATAGCACTTCTGTTTGTTTTTAATTTATAGACAAAGACTTATAGATAGGTGCAAAAAGAAATCCTCTTTTGCAACCCATAACTCAGTATGAGTTTTGATACAGATAAGAAGGAACATGAAACTTAAAAGAGATTCAAGTGATGGTATATTGGTGAACATAAAGTTTGCTTCCAGGACTATAGAGCTGATGCTCTTTCTTCATATCTTAAGCTTTTAAATTATCAGTTGTATTGATTTAGTACTCTAATTTTAATGTTGACATGAAACAAAGATGGCTTATTTTTTTGGGCTTTTATCTTAAGAACACAGTATTTGATTTTTAAAAGGCTTTTAAAAGGGTAGTTTTGAAGTGTGTCTGTATTCCATTGGAAACCAAAGTATATATGTGTTAGTTACTCATTTGTGTCTGACTCTTTGCAAGCCCATGGACTATAGCCTGCCAGGCTTTTCTGTCCATGGAATTCTCCAGGCAAGAATACTGGAGTGGGTTGCCATTTCCTTCTCCAGGGCATCTTCCCAATCCAGGGATTGAACCCAGGTCTCCCACACTGCAGGCAGATTCTTTACCATCTGTTGTTCAGTCACTCAGTCGTGCCCAACTCTTTGTGACCCCATGGACTACAGCACGCCAGACTTCCCTGTCCTTCACCATCTCCTGGAGCTTGCTCAAACTCATGTCCATCGAGTCAGTGATGCCATCCAACCATTTTGTCCTTTGTCGTCCCCTTCTCCTCCTGCCTTCAAATATTTCCCAGCATCAGGTTCTTTTCTCATGAGTCAGCTTTTCACATCAGGAAGCCAAATTATTGAAGCTTCAGCTTCAGCATCAGTCCTTCCAGTGACTATTCAGGACTGATTTCTGTTAGGATTGACTGATTTGATGAGCTCCTTGCAGTCCAAGGGACTCTCGAGAGTCTTCTCCAACACCACAGCTCAAAAGCATTAATTCTTCAGCGCTCAGCCTTCTTTATGATCCAACTCTCACATGCATACACGACTACTGGAAAAACTATAGCTTTGACTATGTGGACCTTTGTTGGCAAAGTAATGTCTCTGCTTTTTAATACTCTGTCTGTGTTTGTCAGAGCTTTTCTTCCAAGGAGCAAGCATCTTTTAATTTCATGGTTGCAGTCACAATCTGCAGTGATTTTTACTGTCTGAGCCACCAGAAAATAAAAAAGGCCCAACTAAAAGACTTGTGGACTGACTGACATGACAGCTGTGGACTGAGCAAAACTTCTTTTGGAAAGAGCTGTTTTGATGTTTCTAATATACTGCTTCCCGGTTCAGTTCAGTTCAGTCGCTCAGTCGTGTCCGACTCTTTGCGACCCCATGAATCACAGCACACCAGGCTTCCCTGTCCATCACCAACTCCCAGAGTTTACGCAAACTCATGTCTATCGAGTCGGTGATGCCATCCAGCCATCTCATCCTCGGTCGTCCCCTTCTCCTCCTGCCCCCAATCCCTCCCAGCATCAGAGTCTTTTCCAATGAGTCAGCTCTTCGCATGAGGTGGCCAAAGTATTGGAGTTTCAGCTTTAGCATCATTCCTTCCAAAGAAGACCCAGGGCTGATCTCCTTTAGAATGGACTGGCTGGATCTCCTTGCAGTCCAAGGGACTCTCGAATCTTCTCCAACACCACAGTTCAAAAGTATCAATTCTTCGGCTCAGCTTTCTTCACAGTTCAACTCTCACATCCATACTGCTTCTCAGCTCTGTGCAAATGTATCTAGGCCTTTTAAATAGCCTCTTCTTTGCCAGCAAGCGCTGAAACTTCAATGGAGAGACACTGCATGAAGGAAAGGGTTTTGCTTCCCAGTTCAGTGCTTCTTCTACTGCTGATTACCTGGCAGCCCCCCAGTCAGCAATGCACTTGGGTCAGCAATAGCAGCAGCTGCCTTGGCACCCTAAAGGGGAAATTTCAAGCAAATTCCAGAGGGCAGATTTCTAGCAAATTCCACCAGCAAAGCCCCATAGATGACTAGTGACTTCTCAGCCGTCCAGTAAACCAGAGCTATCCCCTCCCAACAGGGTCTGTCAGCCTTGGGTGAAGGGGTGGGAGAAGCTCTTTTCTTCCTCTCAGCCCAGTCATAGTCAATTCTGCTACTACTCCTGTATTCTTTAAAATTGTGTTTACTTCCTACTATCCAATCCCCTGCTGTGGTTAATGATTCTTTACATTAAACTTTTGCTGTTTAAATGACTGTGTGGTATTTGTCATGCCTGATAATGACAGATACTATTCAAGTGAAAGAAAGTGAACATGACTCAGTCATGTCTGACTCTTTATAACCCCACTGACAGCGTCCTCTGTCCATGAAACTCGCCAGGCAAGAATACTGGAGTGGGTAGTTGTTCCCTTTCCCAAGGGATCTTCCTGACCCAAGGATCAAACCAGGTCTCCTGAATTACAGGCGGATTCTTTACCAGCTGAGCTGCCAGGGAAGCCCTACCATTCCAGGTAAGAGTTTGACTTTCCTGTTCACAGGAAAGGGACTCAGACACTACTGCTATTTAGGACAAGGGTCTCCAATTCCCAGATCTAAAGCATGATGGTCTGAGGTGGAGCTGACGTAATAATAACAAAAATAAAGTGTACAAAAAATGTAACTCACTTGAATCATCTGGAAATCCTCTCTACAATATAGAGTCTGGAAAACTGCCTTCCACAAAACTGGTCCCTGAGGCCAAAAAGGTTGAGGATCACTCATCTAGGGGCTTATACAAGGTGGAATATACAGGTTTGGAATCCCGTGCACCAATATCCAACCAGGTGATCAAAGGGAGTCCCTGATCATGGAACCATTGATTGTATCATACCCCAGACTTCCAGAGAAAACTAGCCTCTCAACAGGACTACAATAACCAAGACACAGCAGAAGTACCATCGACCCTCTGAGAGGATGGGGCACCATCTTTCAGGATGCATGTCCTCATTGGCTTTGGGAAGATGTTGGGAACCAAGGAGTGGAAGAGGTAGAGGCCCTACTTGCCATCACCCCTTAAGACCCACTGTGGGACTTATCCCTGCGGTTCTGGACTCTGCAGTTTTGGAGATCCTAGTCCCAAAGGGCAATTCTTGCCAAGGGAAACAGCCAGGTTCCATTGAACTGAAACTCTGATTCCTGTGAGCAGGTACCAGCTGGTGAGAAAAGGCATTGCCATCACCAGCAGAAGGAATCACAGCTTCTTTTACAGAGTGGGGATAGGGAGGAAGGGCACATGTGGACCAGGTGACCTACTGAGCACCTCCTGATACCCTTCTGCCCCACTGTGACTGTGATCTCACAGATGTGGCAACTCTGGCGGTAACCCGAGGTGTTTCCTGCCCATTCCTCTCTCCCTCCCTCTTCTACAGGTGTCAGACACCATCGTGGTCTTAAGGCTATGGATGCCTTTTGGGCTCCCGCCCTTTATTCTCCATGGGCATATTCTCCAGGCATCTCATGCGTGTTTTACTGTATCTTGGCGTCTTCTTCTCTGAGAACCTCAACTAACACAAGCCACAAACTAAAGACCAGTGTGTGTGTGTGACAGAGAGAGAGAGAGGTGATGACATCCACAGAGGTCATCTTATCAACCACCTCTTTTGACATGAGTAACTATAAAAATGTCTTTTTCCCCCCTTAAATGTCCTTTTCTTCCTTTCCTTCTTACATGCCTTTAGCACCATGACCTTATCCTTGTTAGCACTTAAAATAACGGGGAATTTTATGCTGGAGAGGGTGCACGATAGGGAACCCTCCTATCATGCTGGTGGGAATGCAAACTGGTACAGCCACTATGGAAAACACTATGGAGGTTCCTTAAAAACTAAAAATAGAGTTGCCATATGATCCAACAATCCCACTCCTGGACATATATCTGGAAAAGAGGAAAACTTTAATTCAAAAAGATACATTCACCCCCATGTTCATAGCGGCACTATTTATAATAGCCAAGACATGGAAGCAACCTAAATGTCTATTGACAGAGAAAATATGGTACATGTATACAATGGAATACTACGCAGTCATAAAAAGAGTGAAATAACGCCATTTGTAACAATATGGATAGAGATGATCATACTGTGTGAAATGTCAGACAAAGACAAATATCACTTATATATGGAATCTTAATAATACAACTGAACCTATTTACAACACAGAAACAGACTCACATAGAAAACAAATTTATGGTTAACAAAGCAGCAAGGGGGGATTAATTAGGAGTCTGGAATTAATAGATATATACTACTATTACAAAATAGATAAATAAGGACCTACTGTATAATACAGGGAACTATATTCAGTGTCTTGTGATAACCTACAATGGAAAAGAATCTGAAAAAGAATATGTATATGTGTGTGTGGGGGTGTGTGTGAGAATCACTTTGCTATACACCTGAAACTAATACAACATTATAAATCAGCCACACTTCAATAAAAAAATAAATCAAAACTTAAAATTTATATTTCTGTATTTTATATATATATATATATATAAAATCTTTTTCACCACTGAACGTCCAACTCCTACCATAATGTTGAGCACATAGAATGGGCAGCAAATTATTAGCTGAATGAATGAGTTCCATTCAGGAACATCCAGTCTCCAGCAAAGTTCACCAAGTGCAGTCGCAGAAGAACATTATTGGCAAGGCACTATTATGACACACAGAAATCCTGGAGTGCAGACTTCTAATTCTAGATCACAGACAATGATCAGCTGTACAGCAATGGTCGAAGAAGAAGATCTAATAAGGAGTTGGAGTTAAGTTTAGTGCTCCATAGGGCAGGCTCCATGTGTTAGATAGAAATAAGCAAATTCCAACCTAGGGAGATAGAAGAGGTCATCAACCATCACCAACAAGAGGTAATTTGAAAAGCAAGCCCTGCTTCTTTCGTTTTCTGCACCAGCCTGTGCTGGGGCCACCCTGCCCTTTAAATCAACTTGTAATTCTTAGAGGCTGTGATGTTATCACCTTCAGAAGTCTACTATTAAAATGTAGTCCAGGAGGAAAAGAAGATTTCTGCTACATACATAGCATGCACACAATGTTAAAGGGAGCTTGGACTCACTCTCAAGGGCGACCCTCCCCAGTTCACACCCAAGAGTGAGCACCTCCTTACATGTGGCACCCACAGCAGCTCATTAGCTTCATTCTAGTCCTGGACCTGCTTGGGATGCTGATAAAATTGCAGATTCTGCGATTTCTGCAGCTGACACCCACCCTGCCCCACCCCACTCAGGGTTTGGTCAATCATATGCTTTGAACTGAGTGTTACTGTTAAAGAAACTACTTCACTTCAACAGGGAATAAGTCAAACAGGTTTCACTGATGAAGAGAAAAAAAATATATATATATACAGTTTGTAGATGACAATCCACAAATCAAGATCAATGGACAGAAAGGATCAACGGAAGGAAGAATACTGAACCCTAATAAAGCTGCATAGATTTTAATTAAAAAATTTTTTTGCATATAAAAGGAGAAACATGGAGAAAGGGGAATACTTTGGCTAAGAAATCAAGACACATATCAAGCCAAGGACGGAAAAAAATACCACTTGTGACTTAATTTTTCTTTTTTATTAACAGGGTTTGTACAAATATGACTTCATGAACAAACCACTCATGAATAATTATATAAAGCTTTATTGATCCAAAAGTATTTGCCATCAAAAATGAGTCATTGTTGTAAAAATCATGATGCCACAATTTGATTTATTATAATACTTACAGAGATATTAGAACCTTCTGGGAAATCATAATATCACTATCATTAACTTGAAACTATTTCATTTTTCAAAGACCTTTTTTAGAATTAAAAGTATAATCATAAATTATGTTAATTTCCACTCAAATTTTTTTTTTGATCATCAGTTAAAGGACATTGGTTGGCACTTAATGTATTTATTTCAGGAATAACTTTTGCATAGATGTAATTGATTAACATTAAAAAATCAGAATGTAAGTTTCCCATACAGATTATAAGTTCCTGTAAAGTACAGAAGTGCATTGTCAAGATGTTAAGGCACTTGGGGACAAAGGACACTTCCATGTTTCTTTAGCTTACAGCTTGGCTTTATGGTTAGAAGACTCTTTTATGCTTTTGACAAAAGAAGGATCCCCTCTTCCCTCGGGCCAGTTGTCATGATCTGTTAAATGGAAAACCTCAGGTCAGATACGAATCTATTAACCTCATCAGTTCTCTTAGTTCCCACCAAACCCATTTGTCATTTTCCCTGGATCACCCCTTTTCTTAGCAAGAAAAAAGAAATCACTGGGACAGGTGGCAAAGGTTTTGAGAAAAATCTCCATTTGAATCCTATCTCTGCCACTTAGTAACTTTGTAGAAGTTACTCCTACAGGTTTGGAGAAGTTACTCTTGCTGAGCCTCAGTTTCCTCATCTATTAAGTAAGTGTTAGTCATTCACTTTGCGACACCATGGACTGTAGCCTGCCAGGCTCCCCCATGAAATTCTCCAGGCAAGAAAACTGAGCAGTTTGCCATTCCCTTCTCCAGGGAATCTTCCTGATCCAGGGATTGAACGCTGGTCTCCTTCCTGCATTGCAGGTAGATTCTTAACCAGCTGATCCACCAGGGAAATCCCCATCTATTAGAGGAGATAACAATATCTCTCTGTTAAAGGTGAGAGAGTCCATGTGATCCCTGCATATAGCACTGGACATAACGTAGACATTCAACCAGTCTTACTTCCTTAGTAACAGTACCTTCTGAAACATGCTTACTTTGTACCAGACACTTAAGAGTCGCCCCCTCCCGGCAGCATCCAGTCTCCCGTCTCCTCTTTCCACTTAGAAAACCATGAGGTTCTGGAGAAGTGACCCTTGGATCACTGATCGATCTAAGTAAGTGCACTCTATTCCCCTTGCTGAGGTTACTGGTCAAGCATGGACACTTGCATAAGCTAGTAGCAAGCAGAGAGAACCTCAGAATTTGATTAGAAATGATAAGAAAAGGTCATCCCCTCCCCTCTGTCTCTGTCCAGATGGATGTGAACAAAGAAGCATGGAGCTTCAGGAGTGGCAGGCACCAGGAGAGTCCATCTTAAGGTACGGCCAACATCATTGCAGCAAAAAGAGAGGGAAAAGAGAAAAAAATGCCCTCGATGAAATCAGTGAGCTGCAGAGTGAAGACTCACCTGTTATTTGAGACAATAAATTCCTTCATTGCTTGAGCCAGTCTGAGTTGTAACTAAAAGCATTCTATCTGATACAGTACCTTTAATGTGCATTACCTAATCTAATCCTCCCAACAGCTGATGAGATGAATACTATAAGGGACCTCATTTTATAGAAAAGAAAATGAAGGCATACAGAAATAAATTTCCTCAAGAACATCAGCTAATAAGGGTATAGCTTAGCTTTCATCTCAGGCATTCTCACTGCAGGACTGGCAATCTTAAAACTTCAGAAGGAACGGCTGAATATTCCCGCTCATTATTTTAGGAGACTATATTCTTAAAGGTAAGCCCAGGTGGCACAGTGGAAAAGAATCTGCCCACCAAAGCAGGCGATGCAAGAGATGCAGGTTCCATCCCTGGGTCAGGAAGATCCCCTGGAGAAGGAAATGGCACCCCACTCCAGTACTCTTGCCTGGGAAATCCCATGGACAGAGGAGCCTGGCAGGCTACAGTCCACAGGGTCGCAAAGAGTTGGACACAACTGATTGACCAAGCATGCACATATTCTTAAAAGATGGACGTGGCCGCTTTCTTTAAAAACTTAAAAAATATTTTTTGTACTGATTAAAAAAAAAGAAAAAAACAGTGTTAGAATGACAAAGGAAAACCATTTCACTGGAGGCCTGGAGAAGCAGTCACCTAGAGGGGTTTTCTTCCCCCTCTAAAAACGAAAAGGGATGTACCTTGCTTTAACAAACACTGACTCAACTCCACTGGTGAGGGAAATGGAAAGATTCTCCCTCCACCTTTGCTACTTTAAATACTATCAGGAAACATTATTGTATAACCATGCAGGCATTTCTGTTTCCAAACGAGATCCTTAAAGCCATAGAATCTCATACACATTACTACAACGGTACTGTTAGTAAAAAATTATACTGGGGGGAAATAATGAGTAATATTATAGATCCAAACCAATCACTGATTAATGCAAAGAAGGGTTGAATCATCAACTAGACTATTAGCACGTGAAAGAGCAGGATGAAAAGAATAAGTCCTGAACAGCAAATTCAAGTACATATGTGCTACATCAACTACATTTTAATTTTGTGTGTGCACTCAGTTGTGTTTGACTCTTTGCAACCCCATGGACTATATCCCACCAGGCTTCTCTGTCCGTGGGATCTTCAAGTCTAGAATACTGGAGTGGGTTGCCACTTCCTACTCCAGGGGATCTTCCCAAATCAGGGACTGAACCCATGTCTCCTGTGTCTCCTGCACGGGCAGGCAGATTCTTTATCACTGTGCCACCAGAGAAGCCCTTTAATTCACTGGCAATCATTTAATCAACTATCTTTGGCAACAGTTTGGACACATTTGAATTTCATATCCTTTTCAAATTTGGGGAGTGATTAGCTTGGACCCGCCTTAGTTTCATGGATGTGTTTTGTCATGTATGATGAAACTGTGATACTTGACTAATTTTTTAGGATACTTTCAACTCCAAAGTTTGATGGTCTAGTCATAAGACACACACACACACACACACACATTTGCATGCAATATCTACATTAGATTGAGATATATAAAATTGTTTTGTATATCAAGAATGAATGAACACAGCACATTCCTATGGTTTTCCTCAATCTACAACCCAAAGATACTGTACCACCCCTCCCCATCAAACAGGTCTGATTCTCCCCCTCATATACACAAGCCACTAACCAGATAAACAAAGAGAAGTTAAATATCCAAAGTATGGCACCTTCCTGCCTCTGTTCTTGTCTCTTTCTTGTACATATATACTCACGCTGAGAATATTTTTCAAGGTTAAAATTCCACTAGCCTATGCAAATGCAAACAACTTTTAAACAGGTAAAGCTGTGTGCTATAATAAAGATATTTAGATATTTGCTGCACTAGGAATATTTCCTTTAAAAATCAGATGATGACTACAAATATTTTGTACATTTTTTTGATGTTCTACAAGAAGAAAAAAAAAAAACAAAAAATCCTTATTTCTTAAGTAATTAGGGAAATTTTGAAAACCTGAACAGGAGAAGGCACAAAATGAGGGACAGACTCATTTTTTGGCCACTCACCTGGTACCTCAAATAACTGTGAGTACAGAGACTGGCCCCCATCCACATACACCAACTGTCCGGTGACAAAGGAGGCAGCAGGAGACAGCAGGAAGCATACCAAGGAGGAGATCTGGAAACAGAAGCACACACATGCACACAAAAAATTAGACACTCCTCGCTTTTGGCTGCTTCCCATTTCCGGGTAGACACATCTGAAACTACAGAACTGTAACATGAAGCCTGCAGCCTAGAGTGCCAGGCTGTGTGTACTATAATCTGAAGGTGCATAATAGATGCCTTTTTCTACTTGACATCATTAAAGTCAGGGATGTGACTAGGGTGAAGGCAAAATAAAAAGAGCCTTTTTGGTTGTTGTTCAGTTACTAAGTCGTGTTCGACTCTTTGCAATACCAGGGACTATAACAAGCCAGGCTCCTTTGTCCTCCAGTGTGAAATGAATCACACAATGTGAAGTAGTTAAGGGACTTTCCTGGTGGTCCAGTGGTTAAGACTCCATGCTTCCACTGCAGGGGGTTTGGGGTTCAATCTCTGGTCAAGGAACTAGGAACCTGTAGGCAGGGTCACGTGGCCAAAAAATTTTTTTAATCTTTTTTAAAATAAATAAAACAACATGAAGGAACCAAAAGTGAAAGCAGTGCTGTGTCTGCTCTCTGCCATCAAATAATTCAGTTCCTTCCATGATCCTCATTGTTTTCAACACCATCACATGCCTTTTATAGGCTTCTCCCTGAAGCGGTCACTGTGTCTGTGTAACAATAAACGGGCATTCTAGCTTGTGTAGTCCACGGTCCTCGCAGGCCCAAAGCCCAGGATCTCAGAGTACAGGAGTTTTCTATCAGGGGGACTTCAGAATCCCGCTGTAGCCCTGAGAAATAGATAGGTGACTGGCGACTTCAGCAACAACCACTCCCAAAACCGAAGAAAAAGATGGAAATATTTCACTGGATGTAAACGGAGTCTCACATGAGGCTGTTAACACAAGCAGAGTTTCTCAAAGGGTGATCTTAAGCTCCTACATCAGAATCCCTAGGGCTGCTTACTGAAACTCCAGACTCCAAGATCCTGCACTTAAGATCATCTGGGTTTTATCAGGCTGCCAAGCAGGGCTGAGACAAGGGTGAAACTAATGAGGTGCTTGGGATGCAGCAGTTAAGGAGGTGCTTGCTCTGGGGGGGCGGGTGGACCCTGCACCTGAGCAACACAGAAAGCAAGCGAGTCCCTAAATACTGTTTGTGCCTTGCTTGTCTCACCCCAGCCCTGATCGTGTATGGAGCACTATAGCGTGTGTGTTCATAGGGCTGTGCCTCTTTGAGGCTCTGAGACCTGAGAGAAGGCTGGCATAGCCTTCCCTCCATCCTTGTGTCCCGGGCAGGTAGTATAGGACTGCACTGTCCAAAAAAGAGGCCACTAACCACATGACACAACCAAAACACACAATATTTCCACACAACTAGTCTGAATTGAGAGGCACTGTAAGTATAAAACCACACACCAGATTCAGAAGACTTTTTCTTCTTGGAAAAGAAAAACGTAAAATAGTCTCATTAATAATTGGTAAAATGATAATGTTTTAGGTATACTAAGTTAAATAAGATTTATTTTTTAAACTAATTTTACCTCTTTTCAAAACTTTTCTTAATGTGGCTATTACAAAGTTTAAGATTACATATGTGACTATTATCACATTTCTATTGGACAGAGTTGGTGTGGAATTATAATTTAAAAGTTCCCACATTCCTGGGAAAGGGCTGATGGGGCCTGGGAACAAGTAACAGTCAGAACTAGCTTTATCCTGTGTAATCAACCAATGACAAGGCACCCTGTGAACACTGTTTTGTTCGTCAGCCAATCAGTGGAAGTTCCTTGACCCTGTAAGTTAGCCAATCAGGAAGACTCAAGCCAGTAAGGTCCTTTCTGAGTGTCAGCCAAACAACGACCCTCTCACTCAAAGTTTGCAAATCTCTAAAACCATACTCCCCGCCAGGAGAAAAAGAAAACTCAAAAGTCTACTCCGAGAGACTGTGCCTGACCAGTAATAAATGTGCTTTACTGCTAAGTTCTGTTTTAAATATCGAGTGGTGGCCTCATCCTTTGACAGTGTTTACAATAAAGTAACTACTTATTAAGTGTTTACAGAGTGAAGGAATCTTTTTGCATCTCTCCCCTTCAAATAAAGGGATTTTCCATTGCCTAACTCAGAAAAGACACGAACCCTTGTCTCTTGCATCTTCTGCACTGGTAGATGGATTCTTGACCACTAGACCACCTGGGAGGCCCACATGACTTATGCATGGCTTTAGGCAAATTACTGAACATCACTGGCTCTTGGTTTCCTAGTTTGTAAAACTAGTATAGAGTATAAGTACACAACGTTTGAGGGGTCTGCCAAGTGCTGCATTCTGTCTCCAAGAGGTGTGGAGGGACATCGTAGGAGCTCCGGCAGTTCCTTTTAAAACTACAGCTACATTGACCCTCGTAACTCAATCCCAATAACTATTACTTAAAAGAAGACAACTCATTGATAAGCAGTTCTGAACAGTCCTCTAATAGCCTATTGTCAAAGGTCAGCCCCAAAAGTGACATTAGTGATTAGCTGGGGCCACCACAGGATCTTGAAAACATGACCTGGCGATGCTAGGACCCTATAAGACAGAGACTGAAACTCTCTCCTTATTCTGCACCTTATTGCAATCCACTGTCTCACCTTCCCAATTAGTCACAGTATGGTCGGCAAAACCCTGGGCATACCTAAGATCTTTTCAGGGGATCTGTGAAGTCACAACTGTTCTAAAACAATACCGAGTCCTTATCTGTCTTTTTCACTGTGTTGACATTTGTACTAATGGTGCCAAAGCAATGATGGGGAAAATGCCTGGACCCTCAGCACAAGTCATGGCAGGAAAACAAACATGAAGCATCATACTAACAGTCACAGTATTTTTCACCAGCAAGTACTCCTGGGAATGGGAGGGGAGAGTCTGTTTCACTTTCAGATGTCCTTGATGAACACTAAAATTATTAATCATATTAATCTTGACTACTGAGTACACATCTTTTTAATATCCTGTGTGATGAAGTGGGAATTACACCTTCAGCTCTTGTGCTATATATATTAGTATAAAGGCTGTCTCGAGGAAAAGAACATGTGCTTGAGCTGCAAACCAAACTAGTCATTTTCTTCACAAAACATTTTTTGGTTTGTTTTCTGCTTGAGAGAATGACTAACAAACTACAGTTATTCACACTTGGGTATCTGGCAGACATTTCTCCAACAATGAACCAAGTGAGACTGCCACTTCAAGCGGCTGAAACAACTGACAGCACTGGTTGTCAATGATAAGATTTGAGCTTTCAAGTGAAAACCAGAATTTTGGAAAAGTTGCATCAATACGTGTCACCCTGACCTTGACAGTTTCCCAATACCCAAAGAGTTTTTGGGAGAGATCAGTGGGGACATTCATAAATGTGATCATCTGCTATTGTCTCATGAATTGTGTATCAACATTCAGAAGATGTCTATAACTCAGTGAATCAATATTTTCCAAAAGACCAACATCTGGTGTTACAAAATCATCTATGCATGAAAGACTCAGTAAAAGTGCAAAGAATACTAAGGAATTTTAATGTAATGGAATACAAAAAGTTCACTGAATGGCTTCAGATTCCACACTGCAATTAATCTTTAAGAAACTGCCATTTGTTAAGACTGGATATTAAATATTATATATATACACACACACACACACACTTTGAGGTCAATTTTCTTATGCATTTTAAGCATTGACTTACACCTTATGGTTGTTGACATTGGAAAACAAACTCTGTATAGGCTCAACTACCTGCTGTTTGACTGTGCTAAGACCTCAGATGGCCAGAGTTACCCACAGATTTTTAAAAATTCAAATGTATGACACCATAGTTATGTGTGCACACTAGCTGATTAGTCATTAGTCCAACAAGATGTCTTGTTTAGTGAGGAAAAACTGGGAGATCTTAAGAAATATAAATTTATATTTATGAAACATAAACATATATTTATATAAAAATATACATAAAATCCCAATGTGCAACAACAGGGTCTAATTAAATATACTATGCTACATCCTTAGCAAGTTGCAGAAAGGAACATACAGTAGAATCTCATTTTTGTAAAAACGTCAGTAAACAGAAATATTTTTAAAAGTAAGAACTAGATGTCAGATAAAGTTCAGGTCTAGAACCCACCACATGCTATGGGCCCAAAGCAAGAAGAGGCATGTTTATGGATGAGCTGTGGGTTTCTCAAAACTTGGGATTAAGGAAAGTCGGTTGTGATAAGTATGGAGACAAGAGTTGATCTGACTTAATGCAACTTGTATAAATAACATTTTGTTCTATGTAATTATGTAATAGTCATACTTTGTACTCATGCATGAAGTAAACAATATAATTATGTAATAGTTATACTTTGTCTTCATGCATGAAGTAAATGATATGACTATATACAGAATGTATCATTAGTACATACATCAAGTATGTACTGTGTATGCTAAGTCGCTTTGGTCGTGTTGGACTCTTTGTGACCCTATGGACTGTATGTAGTTCACCAGAAAACTGTCCATGGGATTTTCCAGGCAAGGATACTAGAGTGGGTTGCCATGTCCTCCTCCAGGGGATCTTCCTGACCCAGGTATAGAACCTGCATCTCTTATGTCTCCTGCATTGGCAGGGAGGCTCTTTACCACTAGTGCCACCTTGGAAGCACCATGTACGTACCATACACTGCAATGGGGCAGGTCATTTAATACACAAAATACACAGCAAAAGGAAAAAAAAAGAAACTGTCACTTGTTGAATATTAAAGAATGTCCACAGTTACTCAAAAAGACTGCTAAAATACTCCTCCTTTTATTTTAACTGGCATGAAGCCAGATTTTCTTTGCATGCTTTACGAAAACAACATATTGTAACCAACTGAAAGCAGAAGCAGATGTGAGAGTCCAGCTGTTTTCTGTTAAGCCATACATTAAAGAACTGTGTAAAACATGTAAAACAAAGCAACAATTATTCATTGTTGTATTTTAAAATGCAGCTATTTTTTCATTAAAAATAGTATAGTATTCAATGCCTTTATTTGTTGTTCAATTGCTCAGTTGTATCCAACTCTTTGGAACCCCATGGACTGCAGCATGTCAGGCTGCCCTGTCCTTCACCATCTTTCAGAGCTTGCTCAAACTCACATCCATTGCGTCGGTAATGCCATCCAACCATCTCATCCTCTGTCGTCCCCTTCTCCCGCCTTCAATCTTTCCCAGAATCAGGGTCTTTTCTAATGAGTTGGCTCTTCGCATCAGGTGGTCAAAGTACTGGAGCTTCAGCTTCAGCATCAATCTCTCCAATGAATATTCAGGATTGATTTCCTTTAGGATGGACTGGTTGATCTCCTTGCAGCCCAAGGGACTCTTAAGAGTCTTCTCCAACACCACAGTTCGAAAGTATCAATTCTTTGGCACTCAGCCTTCTTTATGGTCCAACTCTAACATCCATGATTTTATTAAGATTATTTTAAATGAATTCATAAATATTTCTTGAATTTATCAATGTCAAATTTTAATACAGTAACTACAGACCATGGACACAGGATCCTGGTGGGCTACAGTCTGTGGGGTCAGAGTTGAACACGACTGAATGACTAAACACAGCACAGCATATAGACAGTATATAATTGTTCAGAAAACATAAGAAGGGTTCTCTCCAAAATAAAAGCTTAATCAAATAAATCCCTTGATTAAAATTCTTTCAAAATCACTCAGTTTTCCAAATAAAAATCTGGCACCTTGCTCATAATAGCTCATCAAATGTTGGATTTAACTGTATCTTCTAAAATTTAATATGCAAGTCTATTTTAGTTCACGAATTCTACTTCTAGAAAGCTACCCTCCACATAAGAGTTCATGACTATAGTCAAGAATGTTCAATGCAGAATTATTACAATATAAAACAATTAATAAAATCTCAATGTGCAGCAACAGGGTCTAATGCTACAGCCATAGCAAGTTGCAGAAAAACATACAATTCCATTTTTCTAAAAAAACAAAAAAGTCAGTAAATAGAAATATCTTTAAGCATACATAGTAAATTTCTAGAAAGATAAACATCAAACTGATAATGAAAGCTAGCTCTAGGAATTAGAACACATTTTTCTCTTAGAGCTCTATAGCATTGCTTTTATATTTAGCATTTTAATATACCTGAAAATTATTTTGTATGTGATATGAGATGGGTGAGTCTAATTTATTTCTAAATGAACAGTCAACTGCTGCAAGACTTTTGCTGAATATTCTTTCCTTGTAGATTTGAAATGTTACTCTTATCCTACAAACTGTGTGTGTATACAGTACTGATATGAGAGTCCATTCTATCCCACTACTTTTAATCTTTTCCAGTACCAGCCCCAAATGTAGGAAACAACTGTAGCTTTATAGTATGCATTTTGAGGGGGTGTTAAATGATTCTATTTCTTTTTGGCCATGCTGGGTCTTCAGTGCTGTGCGGGTTTTTCCCTAGTTGTGGCTAACAGGGGCCACCCTCCGGCTATGGTGAGCAGGCTTCCGACTGCAGTGACTTCTCTTGTTGCAGAGAACAGGGCTCTAAGGCATGTGAGCTTCAGCAGTTGTGGGTCCTGGGCTCCAGAGCACAGGCTCAGTCATTGTGCACATGGGTTGAGCTACTTGTAGCATGTGGGATTATCCCGGACTAGAGATCGAATCCGTGTCTCCTGCATTGGCAGACAGATTCTTTACCACTGAGCCGCCGGGGAAGCCCTAGATAGAGTATGTTTTGACAGCAGGAAGGTCAAATCCCCTCATTATCCCCTCATTATTCTTATTCAAAACATTTTGGGCATTTTGGCATAAAAATATTTTTCTAGGGAAAACTTTAGAATCAATGTATTAATTACAAAGATATATTAAATGTGTATGTGTGATAGGGAAACTTGATTTTAGTAAAAATTGAATCTCTCCACTAAGGAATACAGCATGTCTCTATTTATTCTGGTCGTTTTTTTCTGTTCTTCAGTAATAAACTTTTTTTCGTTTAGAATTAAGTTCACTTTGGGTTTTTTAGTTTTTATTCATATTACTGGGGAATATATATCCTTTTTAAAAAAATTACATTTTAAGACTGATCTTGCTGGCATTTAAGAAAGCTATTGATTTTTACAGACTTAAAACTGGTCATCTTACAGAAATCAGGTACGGAACTTCATTTTGTCATAACTGTCTGACTTGCTTAGATTCTGTGTTCAATTCAGTTCAGTTGCTCACTTGTGTCCGACTCTTTGCAACCCCATGGACCACAGCACGCCAGGCCTCCCTGTCCATCACCAACTCCCTGAGTTTACCCAAACTCATGTCCATTGAGTCGGTGATGCCATCCAGCCATCTCATCCTCTGTCATCCCCCTCTCCTCCCGCCTTCAATCCTTCCCAGCATCAGGGTCTTTTCAAATGAGTCAGCTCTTCACATCAGGTGGCCAAAGTATTGGAGTTTCAGCTTCAACATCAGTCCTCCCAATGAACACTCAGGACTGATCTCCTTTAGTATGGACTGGTTGGATCTCCTTGCAGCCCAAGGGCTCTCAAGAGTCTTCTCCAACACCACAGTTCAAAAGCATCAATTCTTCAGCGCTTAGCTTTCTTTACAGTCCAACTCTCACATCCATACATGACTACTGGAAAAACCATAGCCTTGACTAGATGGACCTTTGTTGGCAAAGTAACGTCTCTGCTTTTTAATATGCTGTCTAGGTTGGTCATAACTTTTCTTCCAAGGAGCACGCATCTTTTAATTTCATGGCTACAATCACCATCTGCAGTGATTTTGGAGCCCCAAAAAATAAAGTATGCCACTGTTTCCGCTCTTTCCCCATCTACTGCCATGAAGTGATGGGACTGGATGCAATCCTCTTAGTTCTCTTAACGTTGAGCTTTAAGCCAACTTTTTCACTCTCCTCTTTCACGTTCATCAAGAGGCTTTTTAGTTCCTCTTCACTTTCTGCCATAAGGGTGGTGTCATCTACATATTTGAGATTCTGTGTACTATCAAACAACTGAAAAGAGCTGAAAAGTGCAATGAAACAATAAAAACATGCTGCTCTTAACTGACACTGCATTCATTCCTGAATAAATACTGCTGTGAGTATTCAAGGCACCACTAGCACAGTATTCCTGGCAGCCAGAAAGCACAGGGAACATAGTTTGAGGGCATGGGAGCAATCTTCTCTATTAACCAATCAGACTATGTGAAAAGGACACTAAAATGTTACAAATCTCCAAAGTATTAAACAAAGTAATTCATCAGTATTGGAAATACACATTACCTCCTCAGGAAATCCAAATCTTTTAGCTGGGATCTTGTGAATGTACTTGTTAAGCAGGTCTTTTGTCAAATGATCATAGTTGCTAAAAGCAGTCTCGGAATAAATGGTTCCCTATGTTTAAAATAAAACAGGAAAAAATAAAGTACATAAAATTAAATTTTAATTGGAAAGACAAGGCAGTCTGTCATCCAACACTAACAATTAAATGGTTTAAGTTTAATAGCAGTTTAAGTTCACATTTGTAATGTTAATTTTTCTCAATATGGTCAAAGAAATACAGTCAACCTCTACTAAAAAAGGATAATCTGAATGCTCATTTTGTGACCTCCCCTCCGCTAATAACCAGCCAAGCTCGGGATGTTTTCATAAAAGACACGGCTTCTGAAAGCATAATCATATGAGTATATCAGAGAAGCCCTTAACTGGGGACAATGGGACAGGGGTCTATTTTGTCTTCCACTAAGGCTTCTATGTTTTACGATGCAAAACTGGCCTATGGTTAAGTGGGACTTAGAAAATACAATATTTTTATGGCTTTTTACCTAGAAAGAAATCACAAACAAAAAATTTGAATCCAATATAAATAAATTAAAATTTTAATTGTTTAAGAATTATTTTATTTACCTTTTAGTAGCTGTCAATGGTTTATAAAGAAAAAAATTACTCAAAAACTGTTTTAACACAGGATAAAGTTGCTTGTTATTGGCTCAAAACTAGAAAGATTATTCGAAGGAGGGGAGAAGACAGGAGGGATGAGAATATGAGGAAGAAACTTGGCAGTATTAATTACTCCAAACAATACTGGGGTGATATACTGGTTTCTGATTAAACAATTTCTCAGGCTTTCATTTAAAGACGATGGAATCTTCCAGAGCTATTAAGGTTTAGACATTAAACCTCAAAACATCTCTGGAGGACAAATGTGACTTTAGTATCACGGTTACAGCATCAACACATCATTAAAGGTTGTCCAGAAATGTGTATGTGGAGACCAACATTCCAAAGAATCAACATTCAGAATGGAAATCTATCCAATCTGTCCTATAAATATTTGAGAATAGGTAGAAGTTCTTGCCTGGAGAATCCCAGGGACGGGGGAGCCTGGTGGGCTGCTGTCTATGGGGTCGCACAGAGTCAGACCCGACTGAAGCGACTTAGCAGCAGCAGCAGAAAAGGTTATGTCAGCCCCAAAGGATTAAAAGGGGCTAGGAACCTGCATTTGTTAAAGATAAGATCTAACAATCACAAGTCAGCTCATGCTTAGTTCCCACTGAGTAGCACAAATAACAATATCTATAAATATTATCTATATATATTATCTACATATATATATTATCTATAACTATATAGATATTAATAGATCCATAATGGCAACCCACTCCAGTGTTCTTGCCTGGAGAATCCCAGGGACGGGGGAGCCTGGTGGGCTGCCGTCTATGGGGTCGCACAGAGTCGGACATGACTGAAGCGACTTAGCAGCAGCAGCAGGTAATACCCCCAGACTGGGGGATGATGATTCTCTTAGCAATGACCAGGAATCATCACAGAGAAGTGAATTTGAGCTGAGTTTTGCAGGATATGTGCAAAGTCTCATTTATTATCCCTCTTGGACTATGTGGGTGACATGTAAGGACCAGTTCAGTTCAGTTCAGTCGCTCAGTCGTGTCCGACTCTTTGCGACCCCATGAATCGCATGCAGCACACCAGAAGCTTAAAGTTATATCTTAAAAAAAAAAACTATTTATTTATTTTGGCTGCATTGAGTCTTAGCTACAGAATGCAGGATCTTCACTGTGTAAGTTATGTCTTATGAACATGAAAGTTGCTCAGTCATGTCTGACTCTTTGTGACCCCATGGACTATACAGTCCATGCAATTCTCCAGGCCAGAATACTGGAGTGGGTAACCTTTCTCTTCTCCAGGGGATCTTCCCAACCCAGGAATCGAACCCAGGTCTCCCACATTGCAGGCGGATTCTTTACCAGCTGAGCCCCAAGGGAAGCCAAAGAATACTGGAGTGGGTAGCCTCTCCCTTCTCCAGGAGATCTTCCCGACCCAGGAATCAAACCGGGGTCTCCTGCATTGCAGGTGGATTCTTTACCAACTGAACTATCAGGGAAGCCCAACATAATGTGACAGTTTCTGAAGCTGAACATATGGTAATTTTTTCCCGCTATTGTTTATATTATGTTTCAGAGAAGTTTTCCCTTGACTTTTAGTTGACTTTCAACTGGAAATTCCTTCCTAGACCTTTGACTTGAAGTTTCTCTCTTTCCTAATAAAGAATTAATGACATACCAAGAAATAAAAAGATAACCTAGGAAAATTCATTCCTTAAAGCAGTGATTCTCAACCTTCACTGAATCTGAATTTTCTTCACTGAGAAACTGAACCAGCTTTTAAAAGCACCAATACCTGGTTTCCATAGTTGGGTTCAGTTCAGTTCAGTCTCTCAGTCGTGTCTGACTGTTTGCAACTCCATGGACTGCAACACGCCAGGCCTCCCTGTCTATCACCAACTCCCTGAGTTTACTCAAACTCATGTCCATTGAGTCGGTGATGCCATCCAACCATCTTATCCTCTGTTGTCCCCTTATCCCCCCACCTTCAATTTTTCCTAGCATCAGGGTCTTTTCCAGTGAGTCAGCTCTTCGCATCAGGTGGCCAAAGTATTGGAGTTTCAGCTTCAACATCAGTCTCTCCATTGAACACCCAGGACTGATCTCCTTTAGAATGGACTGGTTGGATCTCCTTGCAGCCCAAGGGACTCTCAAGAGTCTTCTCCAACACCACAGTTCAAAAGCATCAATTCTTCAGTGCTCAACTTTCTTTATAGTCCAACTCTCACATCCATACATGACCACTGGAAAAACCATAGCCTTGACTAGACGGACCTTTGTTGGCAAAGTAATGTCTCTGCTTTTTAATATGCTATCTAGGTTGGTCATAACTTTCCTTCCAAGGATTAAGCGTCTTTTAATTTCATGGCTGTGGTCACCATCTGCAGTGATTTGGAGCCCCCAAAACTAAAGTCTGCGATTGTTTCTCCGTTTGCCATGAAGTGATGGGACCGGATGCCATGATCTTAGTTTTTTGAATGTTTTGTTTTGAGTCAACTTCTTCACTCTCCTCTTTCACTTTCATCAAGAGGATCTCTAGTTTTTCTTCACTTTCTGCCATAAGGGTTGTGTCATTTGAATATCTGAAGTTACTAATATTTCTCCTGGCAATCTTGATTCCAGCTTGTGCTTCACCCAGCCCAGCGTTTCAACCTTATACATCACTATTTTGTAACTATTTCACAGACAATTCTCATATACTGCCAGGATTGAGAATCATTGATTTTATTTAACCTTCTTGACAATCTGGTTGTAAATCAAAGAATACTTCTTTCTGATTTTATCTATTTTTAAAAGGCAATCTTTTCTAGTACACATGCATATTAACAAATACCTCTATGAACAACACAAATGAAATCAGAAAATCACAATTTGTCAACAGCTTTCATATTGAATATTTACGTACAGGGGCAACGCTATTGATCCTCACTCCACTGCTGGCCCATTCCACAGCTAAGGACTTAGTGAGGTTGTAAACACCTTCTCTGGCAGCTCCGCTATGCCTTTAAAAGACAAAATACAAACATCACCATCAGCTTCTATTGAATATGTCTCATATTACCTTAACTGATAGGTGTACCAGTGACCTGTCAGAGTTCCACAAGAACATTCTTCTTATGAGTCCCTGTCTGAGCAATAAAAAAGAACCAGGTCCTTCAATATTAAAGTGAAACCATAGCTATCTGCTAGTCAAACAAATCTCACGTAAGTCAAGGCACACATCTCCCTGTCTGCATGCATGCTCTGACATGTGCAACTCTTTTGAGATCCCATGGACTGTAGCCCTCCAGGCTCCTCTGTCCAGGGAATTTTCCAGGCAACAATACTGGAATGGGTTGCCATTTCCTACTCCAGGGGATCATCCTGACCTAGGGAATGAACCTGCGTCTCTTGCTTCTCATGCACTGGCAGGTGGATTCTTTACCATTGTGCCACCTGGGAAGCCCCAAGGCCCACACAAGTTCCCCCCAAATCACCACGTGCACAACAGGAATATTTTGAGGAACTTTTGATTATGAAAGAAAATAAACAAATTGATAATTTGGAGGGTTACAAGTGTGGTTATTCTTTAAATCAATTTTAGGTAATAACGTATATGAAATTCATTTGTCAGGCTAGAAATAATAACTTCTAGACATATCAAAATTTAAGTAAATGTTAAGATATTTCCAGGGAAGAGGTTCAAAATATTTTGGTCTGCACCCATATGGTGCAAAAGGTAGAGACATACTATGGTTTAGAATTTCCAATTATGAAGCCTCAGAACCAAGCATGTAACCACTCCTCACTAGAGATTATCTCTAGAGCCCCAATTTCCTGATGAAAGCCCACTCCCGCCCCAGTGTCAGCTGCAGAAGCCCTAACAGGACTCCAGGCAGAAGCCAACCACTCCCATCTGTCAGAGTTACCTGAGCAACCCGATCGCCATCAAATGCAGCCAACACCTGCGTCACACTACACCCACCCATCCCGGGGGATTCACATGACGAGTTTCCTTGCTTGACACCAATGCTAGGAGGGGCCCTTCTGGAGTACCTCCCAGCTGGGCAAGGTCACAGGGTTAATGTGTTGCTTTACACTACCGGAAACAAGAGGCAGGAACAAAACAGACGAGCATTGCGGGACGCACAGGCAAGTCCGGGCCCTCTTCTGCGAGGAGGACCTGGAGGTGCTTGTCCCCTTGTCCTCATCCCCTGACCACCAGGGCCACCACGAGGTCAAGACTCTCGAACAGCCCCCTGAAACTGAGAGAGAGGCGTGTGGGGAGTTGGGGGAGAGACAGAAGCAGGTGGAAGACCAGAGACAGAAAGTACTCTCTGAATTTCAGCACGGGAAGCAGTCTGCAGAATGTGAGCAAGGGGCGGCTGAAGGGCAGCGGAATATGTGCCCCGAAGTATGCTGCTGCCCTGGTGGAGCGATCATTTTCAGCTGGGGTCCCTTGAAAAAACAGCAGATGCAGAGAGGCTTTCTCTGAACTCCCTTTATTGGCCAAATGGAACTGAATGTCATAAATCCCCTCCGGGGGAGTCTCATCAACCACGGAAGGCTGACTGTTGTCACGGGATGGGAGACTAGAGGTCAACATCACATCCGAACAAACATCCTCACCGACTATCATATCTCTGATCTGTTCTTCAAAGGGCCCATCCATTTTTCCTAAAGATCATCTACTCCCCACCCCAAGAGGCCTATAACCCCTCTCCCCATTCCCTATTAAGTGAAAGTGAGTCAATCATGTCTGATTCTTGGCAACCCCATGGACTATACAGTCAATGGAAATCTTTAGGCCAGAATACTGGAGTGGGTAGCCTTTCCCTTTTCCAGGGGATCTTCCCAACCCACGGATTGAACCTAGGTCTCCACACTGCAGGCAGATTCTTCACCAGCTGAGCCATGAAGGAAGCCCAAGAATACTGGAGTGGGTAGCCTCTCCCTTCTCCAGTGGGTCTTCTCGACTCAAGAATCGAACCAGGGTCTCCTGCATTACAGGCGGATTTTTTACCAACTGAGATATCAGAGAAGCCCATTCCCTACTAAGATAGTGTTTAATCCTAAATTCAAAGCCCCAACAGGCAGTTACTCATTTTTCCCTGGGTATCTCCCATGTATACATGAGGTACACATGTGAATCAACTTCTGTTTGTTTTTCTTTTGTTCATCTGTCTTTTACTACAGGGGTCTCAGCTAAGACCTCAGAAGGGCAGAAGGAAAATTATTTTTCTTCCCCTGCATAGTTCTCTCAAGGTTAGCTGATGAAGAGAAGGACATTTAATACAGACTCAGTGCAAACATAATCGCATCTTCAGACTACATCTCCACACTCAAAGATCTACTGAAGAGGTTGGCAGAGAAGAGTGTGATGTCAGAAGGGAAACTGCTGCTGAATGGTGAGACCGCCTATGACAGGTATGACAGCCTGAAGCCGCCAGCTCTCTGTTCCATAGGGAAGAAAGGATATGCCCTTCCTCTGCAGTATTTGGCACTGAAGAAAATTACACAGAAATTGAAAGTTACTCTGGATCTTGAAACAGCACATCCTAATCTGTTTCTGGGGATTTAAAAAAAAAAAAAAAAAAAGGAGACATTTGTAAAGAAAAAGCAGAGTTTATCCAGAGAGATTTACTGCTTATCCAGTGTTGCAGTGAAAAGGGGGGGAAAGAAATAGTGAGTTTTTCTTTCCTTTCCTGAGAACAAAGAAGATGGAGAAAACAGTGAGCAGACCTGGTTACTCCTCGTTTTCACTTTAACTGTTCCTAATCTGTTCTGCCCCTAACTCTGCATGGACTACATTCTGCACCTACTGTCCTTTAACTCTGTGCTAATTATATCCTGAATTTGGTGCCACCTGTACACAAGTCTCTTGGCAAACCACCCCTTGTGTTTTTTCTCTTTTGCATTATAGAAAGAGGGCCGGAGTACAGTTCATAAAAGACAATGGATCCAACCACCAGGCTACTGGACTGCCAGACCCAATTACTGGGCTATCTGATGCCAACCTATGACTGTTTTTGAAACAGTGCAAGGGGAAGAAGAATACAAGATCCTTATACCTTTATTCCTCATCTCTGATCCCTGGCTGCTAGCCCTCATGTATATAATCCTCCAGACTCCTCTAGGAAGGCGGGGGCACAGCTCTTGAGGCACAAGCCTACTGTGTTCACCCCTCCACTGGCTGAGGATTAAAGCCATCTTTCTATTTCCTCTAAACTCTCTGTATTTTTTTCTTTAGCTTCAATGGGCAGAGGAAAGTAAGATTTTGGCGGCATCACCAGCAGTCCTGTGTTCTGAAGGATCTGATTCTGGCTGGCATTGCTGGGAGTTCCAGGTGGGTGAGACACCTGAATGGACCACGGGGTTTATAAAAACACCCTTTCCAGGGAGGGAAAGTGACCCCCATCAAAACAGAACAGATGGCGAACAATTCAGCTGCAGGTTGGTGACCATGTTATATGGGCATTGTTCCAGCCACTGTTCTTTTAAAGCAAAAGCCCAGAGAGAAGGAAGGGAAGGGAATTTATCTGGACTACAAGTTCTGTGAGATTTCATTTCACCATCTGAATAACAAGCCTCATAGCCATTCTTTCACTGAGAACATTTTTAAGGCCTTATTTCTGTATCAGATTCGATTTAAAATGTCTATCAATCTGTGTAGGAAGAGATTATGAGTGATAAACCACCTTAAAGGCTATCACACTGCTTCTTTTCCTTCCTGTAATTTATGAATAGGAGGTAGAATAATATCTAACTCTCAGTGAATCTAGCACTAACAAAACTTTTAAATCCTTCTAAAACTTAAAACATATAAATGAAATCATACATACATGATCTTTTCCATCTGGCTTCTTTCACTCAGAATATTTATTTTCGGATTTATCCACACTGAAGTATGAATCAAGAGTTCACTTCTCATTTCTGAGGAATACATTATATAGCTATACCATAATTTGTTTATTCATTCATTCATGGATAGGTATTTGGGCCACGAATTCTCTCTCCATGAGAGATACCAAGTTGCTGTTTGGCCTGTCTCTTGCCCTAGTAATTATTGAAAATGACCCAAAAGATCAGCAGATCACTCTAAGCTCCTTTGCATAGACTGTAATGGAAATTGGCCTACCCTTAGACAACACTGAAAATGTCAGGAAATGATCAGAACCAGAGAAACATGTGTGAAAACAACAATGCAATTCAAACACACAAACAAGAGATACTCAGGTAGCCTTTTAACAAATGAATAGATGATCCACTGAGATACTATATCTTGCCCATCAGAGTTGTCCAGAAATTGACAAGACACATTTTTCGTGAGGCTCGGCACTCTCATTCATTGCTGATGGGACAGCAAAATGCAAAGAAACTTGCAAATGCCTAAGAGGATGCCTTTACCCTTCACCCAGCAATCCAGCTTTGGGGATGTACCCTGAAGATGCTGCTGCTGCTGTTGCTAAGTTGCTTCAGTCATGTCCGACTCTCTGCAACTCTACGGACTATAGCCCACCAGGCTTCTCTGTTCATGGGATTCTCCAGGTAAGAATATTGGAGTGGGTTGTCATGCCCTTCTCCAGGGGATCTTCCTGACCCAAGGATGGAACCCATATCTCTTATGTCTCCCGCATCTGCAGATGGGTTCTTTAAAACTAGCACCAACTGGGAAGCCCACCCTGAAGATATACCTCTGCAAATATGAAAGAAATATGCAGAATTATCTGTAATAGAAAATATAGAAACAACACAAATCTATATTAAATTTGAGACAATGTGTGCATTTGAAACAATTTGAAATGAAGTCTGTGACTTCACAGTGGTATACCAAAAAAGTTAATAATAATAATAATATATATTAAAGAAGTGATGGTTGTAATGTAAATAAAAGTCTTTCTACAGAAGAGTATCAGCTAAAGAATCTGCTTGTAATGCAGGGGACCTAGGTTCAATCCCTAAGTTGGAAAGATTCCCTGGAGAAGGAAATGCACTCCAGTATTCTTGCCTAGAGAATCCCATGAACAGAGGAGCCTGGTGGGCTACAGTCCATGGGGTTGCAAAGAGTCGGACATGACTAACTAAGCACTGTACCATCAACTAAAAAGCATAGAAGCAATTATGAAATCAGAAAAACCAACATTTTCACAGCCCCAGGGTAATGAGTGATTCACAAAAGGGTCAACAATGGTTGCTAAAATCATGGCGGCAAACAATATAACACAGTACCAAATTATTGCCTTATCAATTACTTACTAATTGTAGAGGGATTAAGATCACCATTTTACTCAACAGGTTATCTCTGGGATGAAAGAGTACGGAGGACTTGACTTTGTACATTATATAGTTGTTTGTTTAAACTAGCATGCATAATTGAATACTAAGATAGGTCTACTTCACAAAAACAAATTCTATGTTGAAAAGTTTTTTATAAAATTCTAATTAAAAATGGAAAGAATCAGAGCTTACAAGATATAAAAGAAATCAGCATAACTCATTTTTAAAAAAAAATCATACTGTTTAACTGTTAAACTTGGTCAAGTAGCTTCCTGGTATGCTGTTGTGCAACTTTCTGTTTTGAGTAGCCTTTTAGCTATTATGAAAGAATCTACTGTGCCAGTAGGCTGTTCATTCACTTTCTTTAAAAAGAAATGTTAACCAACTATAAACCAATATAAAATAAAAAAGTTAAAAAAAATTTTTTTAATCAGTTTCTAAAATAAAAATTTATAAAAATCAGAATCAGAGTCAAATAGGTCAAATTCTATTATGGAACAATAATTTACTAGCAGTTCTATTTAAATCTGGATAGGCATATCCACAATGCTCAAAACTAAATTAGCATAGATGGGTTTCATTTCTTCATTTTAACCAAAAAGATATCTCCAGACACATTTAGTTAGGACTGCCAGATGAAATACAAGACATTCAGTTAAATGTGAATTTTTACAGGAGAAAACAAATCATTTTTAGCATAAGCATGCCCCATGAGGAAATTCCCTGGCAGTCCAGGGGTTAGGACTACACCCTTCCACTGCAGGAGGGCATGGGTTCTATCCCTGGTGAGAGAATTAAAAACCCGCAAGTGCACACTGTGTGGCCAAAACAAACAAAAACAACAAGAATGCTCCATGAGATGTTTGGGACATACTGATAAAAAGAAAATTATTTAACTGGACCTATAACTGTTTTTACGTCAAGACTGTATATTGTCACCCTGCTTATTTAACTTATATGCAGAGTACATCATGAGAAGTGCTGGACTGGAAGAAACACAAGCTGGAATCAAGATTGCCGGGAGAAATATCAATAACCTCAGATATGCAGATGACACCATCCTTATGGCAGAAAGTGAAGAGGAACTAAAAAGCCTCTTGAAAGTGAAAGTGGAGAGTGAAAAAGTTGGCCTAAAGCTCAACATTCAGAAAACGAAGATCATGGCATCTGGTCCCATCACTTCATGGGAAATAGATGGGGAAACAGTGAAAACAGTGTCAGACTTTATTTTGGGGGGGCTCCAAAATCACTGCAGATGGTGATTGCAGCCATGAAAATTAAAAGACGCTTATTCCTTGGAAGAAAAGTTATGACCAACCTAGATAGTATATTCAAAAGCAGAGACATTACTTTGCCGACTAAGGTCCGTCTAGTCAAGGCTATGGTTTTTCCTGTGGTCATGTATGGATGTGAGAGTTGGACTGTGAAGAAAGCTCAGCACCGAAGAATTGATGCTTGTGAACTGTGGTGTTGGAGAAGACTCTTGAGAGTGCCTTGGACTGCAAGGAGATCCAACCAGTCCATTCTGAAGGAGATCAGCCCTGGGATTTCTTTGGAAGGAATGATGCTAAAGCTGAAGCTCCAGTACTTTGGCCACCTCCTGCGAAGACTTGACTCATTGGAAAAGACTCTGATGGTGGGAGGGATTGGGGGCAGGAGAAGGGGACGACCCAGGATGAGATGGCTGGATGGCATGATGGACTCGATGGACGTGAGTCTGTGTGAACTCCGGGAGATGGTGATAAACAGGGAGGCCTGGCCTGCTGCGATTCATGGGGTCGCAAAGAGTCGGACACTGACTGAGCGACTGAACTGAACTGAAGATGAATGGTAATGTTTTAGAAGTATGTTTCAAAGTTCAATAAAGGGAATTTTAAGTATTGAAGTCATGATGCATTAAAGGGATTAATGGTCTCTATTTAAGAAAATCGCTCTACCTACTCCCCAGCTATTCAACGCACAAACCCAAAGACATAGGAAGAAAAAATGTAAGTGCTTACACAGCTCCCGGAAATCCATTTTTAGTAAGTACAGTGATATTGACAATAGATCCTCCATGTTCTTTCATCCAGGAGTTGTAAACTGCAGGAGACAGAAAGACAATCCTATTAAATAGTGTCCTGACTCTTCCCTGAAACTGTGTTCCAGCTTGCTGCTTATATGATATTTTTTAAAATTCTAATTTTATTTTTTATAAAAATATTGAGGTACAATTTACATATCATAATATTTTGTGCTTTCTTTGGCAGCACATATAGATAACATAAAATTCATCCATTTTCTGTGTATGACTTAATGGTTTTTAATAAATACATATCACCACAATCTAGTTTTCAAATATTTTTGTCACTCCAAAAAGTCCCTTTGTGACTATTTGCAGTCCAACTCATCCCCAGGCAAACATTCATCTACATTCTCTTTCTATAGATTTGCCCTTTCTGAATATTTCATTTATTTGGTCATTTGTGTCTGCCCTCTTTAACTCAGAATAGTTTTGGGGAGGTTCATTCATATTGCAACACATGAAAATAAAAATGTTACTTTTTATTACTAAATAGTATTCTATTGTGTGTACATTCCATGTTTTATTTACCCATTCACCAACTGATGAACAACTGGATAGTTTCCACTTTTGGGTGATTATGAATACAAGTCTTTGTGTGGACATATGTTTTTACTTCTAGTAGGGAGATACCTACAAGTGGAATTGCTGTGTCATACGCTAAACCTGCATATGACCTGGTAGCTCAGATGGTAAAAAAAAATCTACCTGCAATGCAGGAGACCCTGGTTCAATCCCTGGGTTAGGAAGATCCCCTGGAGAAGTAAGTAGATACCTACTCCAGTATTCCTGGGCTCCAAAATCACTGCAGATGGTGACTGCAGCCATGAAATTAAAAGACACTTGCTCCTTGGAAGAAAAGCAATGACAAACCTAAACAGCATATTAAAAAGCAGAGACATTACTTTGCTGACAAAGGTCCGTGTAGTCAAAGCTATGGTTTTTCCTGTAGTCATGTATGGATGTGAGAGTTGGGACCATAGAGAAGGCTGAGCATTGAAGTGAAAAGAAAGTGAAAGTGGCTCAGTTGTGTTTGACTCTCTGTGACCCCATGGACTATACAGTCCATGGAATTCCCCAGGCCAGAATACTGGAGTGGGTAACCCTTCCCTTCTCCAGGGGATCTTCCCAACCCAGGGATGGAACCCAGGTCTCCTGTACTGCAGGCAGATTCTTTAACAGCTGAGCCACAAGGGAAGCCCAATTAAATAGTGCTTGACTCTTCCCTGATACCATTCCAGCTTGCTGCTTATATGATATTTTTTAAATTCTAATTTATATTTTCTTTTTATAAAAATATTTATTGAGGCACTGAAGAACTGATGGTTTTGACTCCAAGGAGATCAAACCAGTCAATCCTAAAGGAAATTAATCCTGAATATTCACTGGAGGGACTGATGCTGAAGTTGAAGCTCCAATAATTTGGCCACCTGATGCAAAGAGCTGACTCATTAGAAAAAGACTCTGATGCTGGGAAAGAAGGCAGGAGGAGAAGGGGACAACAGAGAATAAGATGGTTGGATGGCATCACCAACTCAACGGACATGAGTTTGAGCAAGCTCTGGTGGATGGTGAAGGAGAAGAAAACCTGGCATGCTGCAGTCCATGAGACTGCAAAGAATTGGACACAACTGAGTGACTGAACAGTAACAACCTGTATTCGTGCCTGGAAAATTCCATTGACAGAGGAGCCTGGAGGGCTACAGTCCATGGAGTCACAAATAGTCTGACACAACTGAGCGACTAATAAACACACATACATGTTAAATCTATGCTTAACTTTTTAAGAAACTGCTTAACTGTTTTCCAAAGTGTTTTCACTATTTTACATTCTCATCAGAAATGCAGGAGGGTTCCAGTTTCTCCACAAAATTATCTGGCTTTTTGGTTAAAGCCATTCTAATGGGTATAGAGTGGTATCTTACTGAGACTTTGATTTGCATTTTCTTAATGACTTAAACCAGAGAAAGCAATGGCACCCTACTCCTACTCTTGCCTGGAAAACCCCATGGATGGAGGAGCCTGGTGGGCTGCCATCTATGGGGTCACACAGAGTCGGACACGACTGAGCAACTTCACTTTCACTTTTCACTTTCATGCATTGGAGAAGGAAATGGCAACCCACTCCAGTGTTCTTGCCTGGAGAATCCCAGGGACAGGGGAGCCTGGTGGGCTGCCGTCTACGGGGTCACACAGAGTTGGATATGACTGAAGCGACTTAGCAGCAGCAGCAGCAATGACTTAAATGGTGTTAAGGATCTTCTCATGTCCTTATTCACCATTTATGTATCTTATTTGGTGACCTACCTATCAAATCTTTTGCCTTTTCTTAAAATTTGGGTGGCTTTTATAAGACTTTTTGTATATTCTGGATATAAGTCTGTTATCAGATATGTGATTTGTAAAACGTTCTTCCCAGTCTGTGGTTTATTTTTTAATTTTCTTATTGGTGTCATTTGAAGCACAAACATGTTTAATTTTTATTAAGTCCAATTACAATTTTTTATTTAATGGATGTATTTTTGGTGGGTATCTTAGGACTCTGCCTAACCCAAAATCATAAAGATGTTCTCCCTTACTTGCTTCTAAAAGTTTTATAATTTTACTTCCTGCATGTAGGTCCATGATCCTAATTTTGGACTTTCAGTTAACTTTTATTTATTATGTGAGGTAAGACTCTTTTCTATGTGGATATCCAACTTTCCCAGCACCATTTGTTGATGACACTATCATTTCCCCATAGAACTGTCTCGGCACATCTGATGAAAATCAGTTGAACATAAATATTACTTCTGGATTCTCAATTCTGTTTCATTGATCTATACATCTATTCTTATGCCAGTATACTGTCTCATTTTAAAATCAATAAACAGTTTTGAAATCAAGAAGTATTTCTTCTTTTGTAAAATTGCTTTGGCTATTTTGAGTCCTTTGCATGGCCATATATATTCTAGGATCAGTTTGTCAAATTTTGCAAAAGGATTGATAAGGACTGCATTGAACCAACAGATCAATTTGGAAAGAACTACCATCTTAAAAATATTGAGTCTTTCAATTCATAAACACAGAATGTCTTTCCATTTATCTACATCTTCTCTCATTTCTCTCAGCAATGTTTTGCAGTTGTTAGCATATAAACCTTATACTATTTTGCTAACTTTATTTGTAAATATTTTATCCTTTTTGAGGGCAATTTGAAATTTAGGCAAACTTTCTATTCACACAAATCAAGGCAGTATTAGAGATGTACATCAGGACTCATTTCAGTGGAAGTCCAGTTTTCAGAATGGAAAGACCAGAGAAAAATTCAATACCTATTTCTGTTAAAAGCTTGAGCAAAAGTAAGCTTGTCTACCCACTATTATTTAATGCTTTCTAGTAAATTCTCACAGAATCATGTTATGACAGAAAAAAAGGAGGTAAAATCACAAGAAAACATAAAATACAATATTTTTTAAATCTAAGACAATTTTTTCATACTATTTTCAAACTGCTGAAATTAGGATATATCTTACTGTTGGTGACATCTTAAAATTACAATTACAATGTTTTTACTTTCTTAGTATGTAAAATGATGATGCATTTCACAATTGGCTACATCTTTGACTCTAAGAAATAGCACAGCAGTTATTTTTAGACAGCCTGATTACATACCTAGAAAACCCAACAGACTAATTTGACAAGCCATTATATAAAGCAACAAAATAAATTTGAAGAATTCTTCTGTAAACCAACAATAATCCAATTGAAAATAACTGGAAAAAAAGAAGAGCCCGTTCAAAATAGCAACAGTCATCAAAAACACCTAGGCTTCCCTAGTGGGCTCAGACAGTAGAGAATCTGCCTGCAATGCAGGGGACCAGGTTCGATCCCTGGGTAGGGAAGATCCTGGAGAAGAGAATGGCTACCCACTCTAGCATTCTTACTTAAGAATTCTATGGACAGAAGAGCCTGGTGGGCTACAGTCCATGGGGTCGAAAAGATTCAGACAAGACTGAGTGACTAATACTCACTTTTCAACCTTAATAAAAATAAGTGTATGAGATCTATACAGTAAGAACCATAAACCTTTGCCAAAATATATGAGTTCATTAATGAAAAGACATGTTATAATGAGATAATACTAAAATATGCTAATTATTTCCACATGACTAATAAATTTAATACAATTTTAATCAAATTCCCAACAGGATTTTTGAAGAAGTATGAATATATAAAATTCATCTGAATACAATAAATGGTCATGAATAGCCAAGAAAAGTTTGGAAATGAAAATAAAGCAGTATACATGTATCAAATATGTTTTTAATCATAAAATTATTGGCTATTAGCACAAGAAAGGAAAATAAATTTATTTAAATTACCCTATATAGACTTTCTGCGGGGCTTCCCTGGTGGCTCAGATGGTAAAGAATTTGCCTACAATGCAAGAGACCCTGGTTCAATCCCTGGATTGGGAAGATCCCCTGGAGAAGGGAATGGCAACCCACTCCAGTATTCTTGTCTGGAGAATTCCATGGACAGAGGAGCCTGGTGACCTATAGTCCATGGGTCACAAAGAGTTGGACTTGAGCAACTGGTCCAACGGCTAAAACTGCATGCTCCCAATGCAAGGGGCCTGGGTTCGATCCCTGGTCAGGGAACTAGATTCCACATGCCGTAACTAAAAGATCCTACTTGCCACAACTGAGACCCAATGCAGCCAAATAAATAAATAAACAAATAATTTTTTAAAAAAAGAATAATTAGGAAGTGTGAAGATGTAGAAACAAAGAATGGCTGTTGGGCTGGGAAACTGGTAAAAACTTATAAATCAGACACACAGCAGTCATCAAACTACCAGTTCCCTGAAAGATACAGATAAAGGCTTGACACACATTCCTAAGTTGTTTTTACAGGAAGACCCTCACCAGATGAAAACTGCTGACTGCAAGCACGCATACACTAGACCAGTTGAAACCAAAAGATCAGTGACGCTCAAAACTGGACGCCAACCAAGCTGAATATTGTGCACGAGCTGATCACCTGCCCTGCAGCTCCCTCCCTAACACTGAGGTTAAACACTCTCCCCTGGGGCTTCCCTGGTGGCTCAGTGATAAGGAATCTGCATGCCAGCGAAGGACACATGGATTCCATCTCCCATCTAGGAAGATCCCACAGGCTGCAGAGCAACTAAAGCTGGTACGCCACAACTACTGAGCCTGCGCTCCAGAGCCCAGGCGCCTCAACTGCTGAGCCCAGGGGCTGCACCTACTGAGGCTCGCCTGCCCTGGAGCCTGTGCGCTATAGCAAGACAAGCCACTGCAAAGAGAAGCCTTCCCACTGCAACTCTATTTATATACAGCCATATGATAAATATATACTGTTTTTTGAAGAAATGTGATCACACTGGATATAGTGTTTTAAACCTTTTTTTTCCACTCAGTGATATTTAGGACTATTTTTTCATACTGAGAAGTAGACTTCTGTACCTATATTTTTAGTGGCTACATAGTACTTTATCCTATAGGTGTATAAAACTTCACTCAATATTTTACTTTAAAATATTTAAATGGTTTTCAGTTTTTCAGTATTATTATTCTGGTATAGAAAAATGTATGTCCCATATTCCTTGCTGTCAAAACCAAAAGCTAAGTCCCATTGTTTAAAGTAAAAACAAAATAAAAACTATAGGCCTTGTATTCTTTAATTCAATTCTGGCTAATAAAAATCATAACTGAATCTAGACTCTGCAAAGTTCTAATTAATGGAACTTGAGGTTTGTAAAGATTGCTGATTTCAGTGCTAGAAGATGTCAAAGTGCTGAACTATGAAGGCTGAGTTAGAGATTAAAGCCTGTCTCCTAGTACTCATTCTCCTCTTCTTACAAGAAACTGAATTTGTACTTAGGGACATAGCTAAAGATTCTATTTCCCAGTATCACTTATAGGTACATATAATCATTTAGCTGAGTTCTAGTTGATGATGAATGCCAGTAAATGTAATGGTGCTACTTCCAGACAATGCTGTTAAAAAGAATGACTTTTACTCTTCTCTGAATTCCTGCTGCTCGAATGCAGTTATGATGGCAGGAACTGAAGCAGCCATTCTGGACTAGGGGATGGACATGTTAAAGACAGTAAATAAGAAGAAAGATCCTTATTCCCTAATGATTATGAAACTACCATACTATCCCTGGACTATACACCTTGAATTTTTATGTGAGGGAGAAATCAACTATCTTATTCAAGCTCCTATATTTTTCTGGATCTCTACACTTCAGCAGTCAATGCTGTTATCACAATTAATACAGAACTCTGTATTATCGGTTAGATAAAGCCAGAAAATGTCTGCAAGACCTTTGATTTAGAAATGCTAAGAATATAAAGCCTAATCCATGTTGGGGTGAAGACCCTGTGGGTCACAATTATACTCATTTCACATTTTGCAGTATAGAAATGTCTTGAACAGCTTGTAAGAAAACTCTTCAGTTATCCAATTTCAGGGTTGAATATTACCACCTAGGAAAGATAACCTTTAATCTAAAAATTATGCATATGTGCTAGTTACTTATTAGTCAGAAAAAATGTGGACTCTGGTATTCTCCTTGAAGGAATCATGGAATTAATAGGTCCTTACAATAGATTTAACAGATTCATTTCTTAAAAACAAAATAAGTATGGAGTCTTCCTTAATTTAACGAAGCACTTTGTAGCTATATCTTTGTACAAATTCTTAACCATTTTTACACAACTTCCTAGTAATAAAATCAACAGATCAAGCAAATTCATATTTTTAAAATACTGCCAAATTACTCTCCAGAAATGTAGCAGTTTACACGGCTATATTGTATATAAGTTAAATTAGGGCAATAAATGTTGATGACAATAAGTGAACACTGAGCCCCTCACAATTTCTCTTTCAGGTGCCCTATGATCTTAACATAAATACACCTTGACTTTTTGGATTATTGATCACACTTGCCTGCTTTGCACATGTAGAAGGTGCCCGTCAGGTTGGTTTCAACCACAGCATGCCACCCCTTTGAACTGATTTTTTCAGCAGGAGAGAAGAACTGGCCTCCTCCATTGTTTACTAAGAAATTGATCTTACCGTAAACATCTAAGGTGGATTTGACCAAATTATTTACCTAAAGAAAAACAGTAAAAGTGAACTAGTTACAGACAAATACTGTATGACAGCATTTATATGTAGAATCTAAAAAGTACAACAAACTAGTGAATATACAAAAAAAAGAAGCAGATTCATAGAGACAGAGCATAAACCAGTGGTTACCAGCGTCAAGAGGGAAGCAGGGGGCAACAATGTAGGGGTAGGAGATTAGGAGCTACAGCCTGTTAGGTATAAAATAAGTTAAATGAATGTATTATACAATATTGGGAATACAGCAAATATTTTATGGTAACTATAAGTGGAGTATCACCTTTAAAAATTATGAATCACTATATTATACACCTGGAACTTATGTAATATTGTACATCAACTATACTCCAGCAAACAAATAAAATTTCAAGAGCAAACTGGTTAATAACTAACTTGCTACCTGGACTTTATCATCTGCTTTAGGAGAGTAGCAGAGCTTACAATATCTCACAGCGAATAGTAACTCAGAGAACCATAATAAATGAAGATGTAGTCACAATGAATAAACCCAAAAACCCTGTGTCACCCGTAGATCAATATGCTAAATACCCATATGCTTCAATATGCTTCATATCAATATGCTTCAATACCCATAGATCATATGCTAAATTTAGAATTTTGATGACAAGATTTATCGAAGGATTTGGATCACTCATCCAATAATCTGTAATAATCTGTAAAGTGTAAATATATATAATATCCTGGGTGTTCACTGGAAGGGCTGATGTTGAAGCTGAAACTCCCAATACTTTGGCCACCTGATGCGAAGAGCTGACTCATTTGAAAAGACCCTGATGCTGGGAAAGATTGAGGGCAGGAGGAGAAGCGGACGACGCAGGATGAGATGGTTGGATGGTATCACCGACTCAATGGACATGGGTTTGGGTGGACTCTGGGAGTTGTTGATGGACAGGGAGGCCCGCTGAGCTGTGGTTCATGGGGTCGCAAAGAGTCAGACATGACTGAGCGACTGAACTGAACTGAACTGAATCTGTAAACAAACAACTCAGATATTGGAGAGTGATGAAATAGACATTACAAAACGAGTTAAAGGGCAGAAGGCAGGAAAGGTAGCCTCCAGACTAAACTGTTCTTGCTTAGCTTCCCTCCATGTCTTCCCTTCCTCTCATTCTCCTGAGGCCACTTGCTGAGTGCTGAAGAATTGATGCTTTTGAACTGTGGTGTTGGAGAAGACTCTTGAGAGTCCTTTGGACTGCAAGGAGATCCAACCAGTCCATCCTAAAGGAGATCAGTCCTGGGTGTTCATTGGAGGGACTGATGTTGAAGCTGAAACTCCAATACTTTGGCCCCCTGATGCAAAGAGCTGACTCATCTGAAAAGACCCTGATGCTGGGAAAGATTGAGGGCGGGAGGAGAAGGGGACGACAGAGGATAAGAGGGTTGGATGGTATCATAGACACAATGGACATGGGTTTGGGTGGACTCTGGGAGTTGGTGATGGACAGGGAGGCCTGGCGTGCTGCAGTTCATGTGGTCGCAGAGTCAGACATGACTGAGCAACTGAACTCAGAACTCAACAACATGGATGGACCTTGAAAATACCATACTATGTGAAACAAGATAAATAAATACTATATGACATCACTTATATGTGGAATCTAAAATATGACACAAATCAGCATGTCTACAAGATAAAAACAGACTCACAGATATACAGAACAGATTTGTGGTTGCCAAGGAGGAGGGAAGAATTGGGAGTGTGGGATTAGCAGATATAAGTTATTATATAAAGGATGAATAAACAACAAGGTCCTACTGTATAGCATATGAAACTATATTCAATATCCTGTGATGAACCATAATGGAAAAGAATATGAAAAAGGATACACACACACATATATATAACTGAGTCACTTTGCTATACAGCAAAAATTAAACATGACATGTAAACCAACTACATTTCAATTTTTTAAAAAAGAGAGATTAGCTTTACCTCCTCTTCATTGCGGATGTTACATTTTATGGGAGTAACTTGAGCCTGGATGGTAGGAGGCAGATTGGCATTCAGTTCATCTGCAGCAGATTTTAACCTATCAAACTTACGGGACGCAATGACCACATTACATCCTGAGGAGACAACAGTCAAAGAACAAGTAAATATTGATATATTTTCATTAGTTGTCTACATGTTTACATGTCTACATGTTTGTCTAAAAGCAAAAATGTTTAGAAAATACGAATATGAATAGAAATATGAATGAGAACTTCTGTTATGGTAATAGGAACTAAATTGATCCTAATTCAAACAAAACAATTAGAAAAACTAAAACACTGAACAAATTATGCAACAAGGATTTCCAGGCATTGGATATCAGGGAGCACAGGACAGTGATAGTGAACACAGGAAACAAAATGTGAGCCCTATTATTATTCCAGATTGCTGCCTATAGAGAGTCTTCAGACTGCAGCATAGGGAGGAAGACTTCATTCAGAGCCCAGCAGTCTCCTGGGTAGAAGAAATGAAGTTGGGAGTCTGGGGAGGCTGAGACAGCTAGATTAAATAGCAACACAGAGAGAAAGGAGGTACACAGGGACAGAACTCCAGAGATCTTTCGAGTTCCCTCAGATCTTCAGCTGAGCACTGATCGGTACATATGAGAAAAGACACAATCTGAGGCTGGAGAAAGAACCAACCAAAATAAGCAGAAGAAACAAACCATGACACTCGTACAGCACTAGACAAGTTAGTGTTCCAACCAGGAAAAAATCTGACAAGGTATTGGGCAAAGTACCCAGAGGGTATGGCCTCAACAGTGAAGCAAAATTAATCCTAGACTAAAGGCTGTTTAGGACAGTACTTAAGAGAAAGAAAGCCTCTTTAAAGTATCAAACTGCTACCAAGTTAACCACATCACAGAACAACGTTCAGCAATGTTTGCAAGAATACAAAAATAACCATACAATGATAATAAGCAAGAATACAAAAATAACCATACAATGATAATAAGCAAGAATACAAAAATAACCATACAGTGATAATAACATAGTTACCTAAGGACCAAAGCACCCAAGATTAAGCATCTTGTTACTCCCCATGTTCTGCAACACAAAAACAGGCTTATTGCTCTGAAGAAACAGCGTACTTAAGAAAAATAAGGAAGAGGCTATAGAATGCTAAACTGTTGGTGGAGATTGAAGGAAGCCAAAGAAAAATGGCAGGAACAGATTGCCAAGAGAGGGAGGTTGTCCTCTCTGGGAGCTTCTACTTCCGAGTCCAGTCAAAAATGAGATGTTCTAAGAGTAACAAATAAATAAGACCAGACATCAAAAACAAAACAAACAAACAAAAAAAAACCAGCCTCCGACAAAGTAAAATTCAAATGTCTGGCATCCACTAAAAATCCACAAGGTACATAAAGAAGCAAGGAAATACAACCCAGAATGAGGAGAGAAGTTAATTAATAAAAACAGACCCAGGAATAACACTGACAACATAATTAAATAAACCAGAGATACAGTGGAAATATTAAAAGCAGCCAGAGAAAAAGAACACAAAACACACAAAGAAGGCAGAAGACTTCTTTTCAGAAACAATGCAAGCCAAGCCAAGTACCTGAAAGAACCAGGGGTGGGGGAAAGGAGATGGGAGTTTTGGAACCTAGAACTCTTACCCCGTGAAAATAGATTTAAATTCCAGTTTCAGGGAAGAATGAATGGTGTTGTTACCCACTAAAATGAAGCCTGAATTGTTTGATGTTATCAGTTGGGGTTTGAAAAATGTGCTGCCTGCCATTGTGTTTTCTCCTCCCATAAATATATTAATGTTCCCACTTTTGTTAAAGTATATATATCTATTAAATAATTAAATATTTAAAAATAATGGCAAAATATTCATTCACACGTATAATATCCAGAATTAATGAAAACAGAACTTCACTACAGAAAGATTAAAGTAGAAAGGCAATGATACCAGATGAAAATCTAAACCTACAGAAAAGAAGAAAGAGAACCAGAAATGGTCACTATGTGAGTGAATAAATATGAAGACTTTTCTTATTTCTACTGAAATTATGCAAAAGGTGGTGATTGTTGAAAGTAAAAAAGGTATCAATGTACTGTAGGCACATGCAGAAACAAAATGTGTAAGGACAGCATTTACTTGTTACATGAACGTCTCCTGCATTGGGAGGCAGGTTCTTTACCTGTAGCACTACCTGGGAAGCCCACTGTATCCTTTACACTAATACAGCATTTAAGCCTGTACTGGATGATAATTAACAGTCTCCCCCCACTCACTATCATCTTCTGGAGGACTGGGACCCTGTCATTGTTATAACTGTTATACTACAAACAGGCCACATATTCCATATTAACATATTGCAACAGATGACATTTGGAAGTAAAATGGCTCTGCATTTTGGCCAGAACTAGTTGTATACGCAGAGAAGGCAATGGCACCCCACTCCAGTACTCTTGCCTGGAAAATCCCATGGACGGAGGAGCCTGGTAGGCTGCAGTCCATGGGGTCGCTGAGGGTCGGACATGACTGAGCAACTTCACTTTCACTTTTCACTTTCATGCATTGGAGAAGGAAATGGCAACCCACTCCACTGTTCTTGCCTGGAGAATCCCAGGGACGGCGGAGCCTAGTGGGCTGCCGCCTATGGGGTCACACAGAGTCGGACACGACTGAAGTGACTTAGCAGCAGCAGCAGCAGTTGTATACAAGGAGGTAGTTTCTGCATATTAAAATAAGGCACTTTAAAAAAACTGTCTTTCAAGCTGAGGTTATAATTTAGTGAATTCTACATGCAGACAATTTTTGGAAATTCTGATAGGTAATCTGAGAGCTTTACAAAGCAAGTATTAAATTTGCCATGAAATCCTTGTAAGACAAGATTAACTTTAAAACAATTCAATTTATCAAAACTGATGTGCAATTTTCAACAAAGCATATACTGTATCGTTAGGAGAACTGTTATTCCTTTTTACTTCTGTTTCCAGAAGGCAACTTCTGCTCTCAGGAGGGGAAAGAATTGAAACACACATTTTCAGCCCAGGTCTAACCAAGTTTCCCTGAGTTAGGAGGAAGAACTAATCTGATTCAGTTCAGTTCAGTCACTCAGTCACATCTGACTCTTTGCGACCCCATGAATTGTAGTACGCCAGGCCTCCCTGTCCATCACCAACTCCCGGAGTTCACTCAAACTCAGATCCATCTAGTCGGTGATGCCATCCAACCATCTCATCCTCTGTCGTCCCCTTCTCCTCCTGCCCCCCATCCCTCCCAGAATCAGAGTCTTTTCCAATGAGTCAACTCTTCCCATGAGGTGGCCAAAGTACTGAAGTTTCAGCTTTAGCATCACTCCTTCCAAAAAACACCCAGGATTGATCTCCTTTAGAATGGACTGGTTGGATCTCCTTGCAGTCCAACCAACTCTCAAAGAGTCTTCTCCAATACCACAGTTCAAAAGCATCAATTCTTCGGCGCTCAGTTTTCTTCACAGTCCAACTCTCACATCCATATGTGACTACTGGAAAAACCATAGCCTTGACTAGATGGACCTATGTTGGCGAAATAATGTCTCTGCTTTTCAATATGCTATCTAGATTGGTCATAACTTTCCTTCCAAGGAGTAAGCATCTTTTCATTTCATGGCTGCAATCACCATCTGCAGTGATTTTGGAGCCCAAAAAAACAAAGTCTGACACTGTTTCCCCATCTATTTTCCATGATGGGGATTTTCCATGATGGGACCAGATGCCATGATCTTCATTTTCTGAATGTCAAGCTTTAAGCCAACTTTTTCACTTTCCACTTTCACTTTCATCAAGAGGCTTTTTGGTTCCTTTTCACTTTCTGCCATGAGGGTCATGTCATCTGCATATCTGAGGTTGATATTTCTCCCAGCAATCTTGAATCAAGATTCAGCTTGTGCTTCTTCCAGCCCAGCGTTTCTCATGATGTACTCTGCATATAAGTTAAATAAGCAGGGTGACAATATACAGCCTTGACATACTTCTTTTCCTATTTGGAACCAGTCTGTTGTTCCATGTCCAGTCCTAACTGTTGCTTCCTGACCTGCATATAGGTTTCGCAACAGGCAGGTCAGGTGGTCTGGTATTCCCATCTCTTTCAGAATTTTCCATAGTTTATTGTGATCCACAC
>SJYQ01000160.1:0-27322 GCA_006410935.1 Redunca redunca | reverse complement strand
TTTTGCTTCTCTTCTTTTCACAGCTATTTGTAAGGCTTCCCCAGACAGCCATTTTGCTTTTTTGCATTTCTTTTCCATGGGGATGGTCTTGATCCCTGTCTCCTGTACAGTGTCACGAACCTCCTTCCATAGTTCATCGGGCACTGTCTATCAGATCTAGTCCCTTAAATCTATTTCTCACTTTCACTGTATAATCATAAGGGATTTGATTTAGTCATACCTGAATTGTCTAGTGGTTTTCCCCACTGTCCAACTTAACTCTGAATCTGGCAATAAGGAGTTCATGATCCGAGCCACATTCAGCTCCTGGTCTTGTTTTTGTTGACTGTATAGAGCTTCTCCATCTTTGGCCGCAAAGAATATAATCAATCTGATTTCGGTGTTGACCATCTGGTGATGTCCATGTGTAGAGTCTTCTCTTGTGTTGTTCAAAGAGGGTGTTTGCTATGATCAGTGTGTTCTCTTGGCAAAACACTATTAGCCTTTGCCCTGCTTCATCCCGTATTCCAAGGAAAAATTTCCCTGTTACTCCAGGTGTTTCTTGACTTCCTACTTTTGCATTCCAGTCCCCTATAATGAAAAGGACATCTTTTTTGGGTGTTAGTTCTAGAAGGTCTTGTAGGTCTTCACAGAACCGTTCAACTTCAGCTTCTTCAACATTACTGGCTGGGGCGTAAACTTGGATTACTGTGATATTGAATGGTTTGCCTTGGTTCCTCTTACCTTGGAAGTGAGAATCTGATTAGTAAAATGGAAAGGAGAAAGAAGTTCCCCTGGAGCAGCCATGGCTTCTGCCCTGAGCCGTTCTTCCTTCAATCTTTCTGCCTTCAAGCCATGCATTATCTATTCTAGTTTCCAGAGTAGAGCACAGGCTGAACAAGGTAAGGAAATTGGATATCTATAACTCTTCCTAAATCCACATTTAAAAAAAAGTCCTCAGGAACTCTAGGTGATTAATGCCTACTTTGACCAAGGTCTCAAAATAAGAGACACAGGGAACTGTAACTAGCATTATTCACAGGAATTATCTAATTAGAAGATTACCAAAGTATCACTAATTACTATCAGAATGCTGAACGCCTCTGGAAAGTTATCTAATATTAGAAGAGCTATCCTGGGACACAACTTTAAAAGGCTATTTATTTTAACTGGTATATAAACGTGAACCAGGGTATAAAGGTATTACAAGGCAGAATGTTGCAATGGTGGGTAAAACTAGAAATCGACAATTCCATTAAAGGAACGGTTAAATAAATTATTACATATGCATACAATAATACTACAGTCTTGGTTTTATAAATAAAAAAATACAGACATGTGTGTACATTCGTGCATGTGGGTGACTTATAGAAAATCATCAGGAAGGGGATTTAGGAGATAGGCAGAATGGGAAAACTCATTTTAGTTTTCTTTTATATACTTCAATACTGCCTGAATTTATTGCAATGTTCTTATTTTATAAAATTATTAGATATTATCCTTCTCACCTTTATGCTAAACGATTTGGATGAACATTTTGTTTATATGAGTTGCAAGACAAACTCAGATCGATAAACTTACTTAGAACAAGGTACTGAAGTAACTAGCAAATAATGAGTTATTTCCACATCTAAGGAAATTGTAGCCAAATATATTGATTTTTGCCTGGGTTGATACTGATTCCTTTCAATCTTCAACTCAGAGTGCTCCATTTCAGCACCTTCTAGGTCCCAGGTGTTGGTAAGAACCTAGTCACCAGAGCAACAAAAAGTGCTGTCTTGCCTCACAATTTCCACTTGCAATTCCTACTTTCATTTTATCCACTGTCACAGAAGTGAAAGTGCAAGTCGCTCAGTCATGTCTGACTCCTTGCGACCCCAAGGACTATTCAGTCCATGAAATTCTCCAGGCCAGAATACTGGAGTGGGTAGTCTTTCCCTTCTCCAGGGGATCTTACCAACTCAGGGATCAAACCCAGGTCTCTTGCATTGCGGGCGGATTCTTTACCAACTGAGCCACTGTCACAGAAAGGGAATGACTAACTTGAGGACAGAGACAAGGATTTGGCTTGAATTCAATGTGAATGGTCTTAGGTTCAATATTCCTTGATGGAATCAGGGCTCCTTTTGTCTAACAGCATCTGTTACACAGATGAAAGAGAGTTCCAATTCTGTTCACTACATCTTCCTCTTGTGAGCTAGGGCTTTCACCATCCTCACCGAAAAGGAACAATCAAAATCATTTGGATGTGAAAGACAACACAATAATCACCACTTGCCTCAAAATCCAACTTGTATTTCACCCCCAAAAATAGTAGCCTTCTCACTGGAAAGAGAATTGGCTACTGTTTAATTTGCCTGATTTGGGCTTCTGTAACAATTTTCAGAAACAGCCATTAATTCTGGCAGAAAAAAATTAAGCTGAGCAAGTCAGAGTAAAAAGTATTTGCATATTCTTTCATTGAAGGAAATGTATTTCCAATACAACACTACTGTTTTTTACAACATTGGAAGGTTGAGCCAGGATCTAATGAATCTGCTGTGAAGCCTGGTATCTGACCTTCACAGAAAATGACAACTGAGACTACTTTTCTTATGGATTTTCCCAAACAGGGATACAGTTTGGTGTTGGGAGTAATGTAGAGTGTAATGGCCATGAAGTTGCACCAGGGTCAGATTCAGTTCAGTTCAGTCACAGTCGTGTCCAACTCTTTGTGACCCCATTGACCACAGCACACCAGGCCTCCCTGTCCATCATCAACTCTCGGAGTTTACTCAAACTCATGCCCATTGAGTCGGTGATGCCATCCAACCATCTCATCCTCTGTTGTCCCCTTCTCCTCCTGCCTTCAATCTTTCCCAGCACCAGGGTCTTTTCAAATGAGTCAGCTCTTCCCATCAGGTGGCCAAAGTATTGGAGTTTCAGCTTCAGCATCAGTCCTTCCAATGAATATTTAGGATTGATTTCCTTTAGGATTGACTGGTTGGATCTCCTTGCAATCCAAGGTGTTGTAGACACGTGTTCCAGGAAACAAACTCACTTAGAAGGATGATGCAGATAGTGGAGTGCAGTTTACTACACCGGAGGGCCCAAGGCAGAGTCTCCTCTTAGCCAAGGACCCCAACCAGTTTTTGTGAAAACCTTATATACCCTAAGTGTACGTGCCCAAACCCACCTCCCAAATTCCCTGAAACTAGTCTGAACAAAGGAAGAGAAGGATGTAATCAAAGTTAACCCGTGATTCATATATCTTAAGCCTAGGTAGTTAACAGTGGACAATTATCAATGGGTCTGTGGTCATACCTCAATGAGCATAATATAATTTATGATTCTATCTGGTTACACAGATAATTAGGGTATTCTTTTAGGCAGTGGAGAGTCTAGCTATGAGTCCCGGGGTTCTTTCCATCCAGGAGGTCTGGTTTTCCAGTTGGTATGTCATTCCCATAGATACTGGGCATATAGCTCAAGGTCCACAGTCTGGCCCAAGAAGGAGCCGGATGACACTGACCTCTGGGTTACAAAGTTCATAAAACATTGTAAAATGCAGGATACACAAAGAAGAACTATCAAGGCAACTATAACAATGGTAAATATAGTTTTCCACCAATCACCCTTCACCCAAGATAGGACTGAAGTCCAAAAAGAAAGATCATCATCAGACATAGCTTTTACCTTTCATGTCATCTAGGGTGGCTGATATATTGCCAGATAAATCAGGAATATATACACAACATTCAACATTAATTATAGCACAGGTCCCTTCTTGTACTGTTATGGTTAGTCTGAAGATGATACCAGCAAGTCCTTGTAGCAGCAGTTGATTGTAGAGCTTCACCTCTTGTTTTTTTTAAGATGATCTTGGTTTCATGGGGATCAGTGGGGTCCTTTTGTATAGTCCACTCAGCGTCCTCTGGGTCTGCGTGATATTCTCTCTTCACCCTCATGTGGAGGATCCAGAGAATGACACCTGCAACTTTAACTGCCGCAGGAGTGGTTAGAACAAAAGTAAATGGTCCCTTCCAATGTGGGGCCAAGGAGTCGTGTTTCCAGTTCTTGACCCATACCTGATCCCTGGGCACAAATTCATGAATCTGTTCCCCAAGGGAGAATGGCACCCTTTCTTGTACAAACTTAGTTACCCAATTTATTACCTTACCCAGTTCCATCTGCTGTGAAATCCCATCTCCCCTTACCTGAAGCAAATTTGTTGACATCTGTTTTATTATGGGAGGGGGCCTCCCATACACAATTGGGACCGTGGGGTCATCCTGAGTCTGAGCAGAGCCATAGGAGGCAAGTCTACCCAGGAGCAGTCAGTCTCTATGATCCACTTGGAGTCTCTTTAAGGGTCTGGTTGGTTCATTTCACCATCTCAGAACTCTGGGCCTATATGCAGGGTGCAGTTTCTATTTGATGTTTACAGTTTTGCTTACTTGTTGTACTAAATCAGCTATGAAACCCAGGCCATTGTCTGGTCCAATGCTGGTAGGAAATCCAAATCTAGGAACTATTTCCCTAACCAGGCACCAGGCTACTTCTGATGCTCTTTCAGTCCAGGTAGGAAAAGCTTCTACCCATCCCAAGAACGTACATACCATGACCAGCAGGTAACAGTAGTGTTGGTGAGGTTTCATTTCAGTGAAGTCCACTCCCAGTTGTTCAAAGGGCAGCATGCCTTTCAGCTCAATCTCCAGAGGTTTTTGTCTGTGCCAAGAGGTAGAATTAACCTGTGAGCAGGCAGCATGGCCTAGGTGTGTCGCTTGGTGTGTTTGGCTTACCAGAGTGTGTGCCAGCTTCTCCAGTACCAATAATTCTGCTTTGGCTAACTTGACAGCCGTTGTCTTTGTTTTATCAGTGCCATAAGTATATAGGACCCAATTAGGGTCTGGAATCTTGTGTCCTTCTTTAAAACAAACCCCAGATACCTTATCTCCTCCGTGCAGATCTGTGCCTTCTTCAACACCTGGTAACCTGCTTCCATCAGCAGCTGGAGCAGTGTTTTTGTCTCTTCCCAGCATTTTTTTATTGGTCTCGGCAGCCAGCAGCAGGTCATCCATGTATTGTAGAAGCCAACATCTGTACTTTTCTGGGTGGAATGAGTCCAAGTCAGAAGCCAAGGCTTCCCCAAAGATGGCTGGGGAATTCTTAAACCCTTGTGGGGAAGTCCAGGTAAGCTGTTGTTTGGTGTCCCAGATTGGATCTCCCCATTCAAAGGGAAAGATGGACCGTGACGCTGGGGCAAGGTGTATGCAGAAGGCGGCATCCTTGAGATCTAGGCAAGTATAAACTTTAGTCCTCGGTGGGATGAGGCTAAGTAAGATATAGGGGTTTGGAAGAGTGGTGTGTAAAATCACAGTAGCCTGGTTGACTAGCCTGAGATCCTATACAGGCCTATAGTCCTGTCCTCCTTCTTGTTTGACTGGCAGGACTGGTATATTCCAAGCCAACTGGCAGTCTACCAGAATGCCCGTTTGTTTCAATCTATTGATGTGGGGTAGTATGCTCACCTGGGACTCTATTTAGCCAGCCTGGCTGGGGGAGGGCGGGGCTGTCTTCTGCCCAGACCTCAGGGAATAATTGAGTTAGCTCTCTCTCATGCTTTCCAGCCCACCTGGTTCTTCCTTCAGAGGCTCATGCAACCTCCACTCATCTTGGGGGATATTGAGAGAGAGAACAAATAAGTCATAGTGTCCATCCGGAAGGTGGGCCTCTCCTCCAGGGAGAAAGTCACTTGTGCTCCTAGTATGGAGAGCAAGTCTCTTCCCAACAGGGGTCCTGGGCACGCAAGAATGTTTGGTCCCCCACTTTTAAGGTTACCATGGGTTCTCGAGGACCTATTATCTTTGAGCCCTGGCAGCCCTATTTAATTTCCAAGTCAGCAAGCCCCACAGTTGCAGGAGCTTCCTTCTCCTTCCTTGCCTTAGAGCATTCATTGTTCCAGTGGCCAAAAGCTCAGCACCAGGCACACTGGTTTGGCTGTAATGGGGCCTGGGGCCTCCATTGGGATTGGCTGACCAACTGTCCTGTCCCTGGGGCAGATGAGGTTTTCTGGTGGGCCCGAGATAGACTTTCCAGACCAGCAGCTAGCATTGTAAATCTCGTCTGTTCTTTCATTCCCTCCGGTTCTCTAGCACAGCGCAGTCTCTGCTTAATTCCACTGTCTCCCTCCCCTTCTTGTCAGTACTGACCAGGAGAGGCAGGTATAGCTTGGGCGGTTCAGCTGGAGCCGGACCCTGGAAATGTTGGCCAGAGGCTTCTCTCATTGGGATCAGAATCTGCCAAGGTGGTGGCTCTATGACCTCAGGGAGAGCTGGCGGAGGAGCAGCGGCTGCTGCAGGACTTCACCTGGCCCTGGATCAGGCATTAAGGCAGCCTCCGGTCCTGGTAGAGCACTGGGTGGCAGGTGCGTCATTATCCGGTAAGGGGGAGGGGAAGGTCATCCCGGTCCAAATCCTGTAGAATTTCCTTTTTTATCATCAGTCAATTTTTGTGCCATTAACATTTTTTTCTTTCCCTTTTGGATACACAACCTTGTCCAAGTAGGAGGGTCTTGAGCTAACCCTAACCATGAATCAGTATATGGATATTGATCCAGATGTCCTGGCTCTCCTGTGACTACTGTATAGACTGCTTCCACTATTTTTAAGTTCATGGTGTCCTCTGGTAGCATCATACTCCCATAGAGGGCTTCGACCTCACAGAGTCTGTGGAGGCGGTTAGGTGTCAACTTCACCCCATAGTTTCCTCCAAATCCCTTCTTTAAAATTTTAATCATGTGTCGGGAGATGCGTTAGGCATTACTGACAAAATGGAGGCACAGCCCTAAACTCCCTCCCTTTGTTCTGTAGGCACGGACCCAGAATAAAGGAGTTAGGTTTTGTGATTCTGACTTGTGTTTTCCTTTCCTCAGCTGAGCTGACTGAAGAGAATATTAAGGCATAAAGCCTTCTGCAGCTATGCTCAAAGAATAATTCATAAAGTTAATCATTGACATTTGCTCAAGAACTCTTTTACAAAAGAGTGTTCCAGAGTGAGCACCGAGGCTTGAGACCATGGGAGGGATTGCTATATGAAGCCTATTTGTGAGGAAAGTGTTTATGGCAAAGGTGTTTGCTGAATTTAGGGCTTAGGAATAATTAAAATAGTTAGAAGCTAAAGATTTAAGGGATGCTGTAATGTTAGCATATTCTACTATAGCTTATAGAGATTAGGGACTTTAGAGATATTTATAACTAGAAGCCCTTTCTTAGAAACAGTGAGCTTAGGATACTAGGGGCAAACAGGACTTAGAGAGATAAGAATTAAAGTGAGGAATGTGGTATGCAGCCCAGACATTGGCATGAGTTACACTGTATTCACAAGGACACATGAGAATAAGTACATAAGAGAATCACTGAGGAAGGAACTCCTTTTGAGAGGCAACAATGATTTTTGGAGAAAAATAAATCTCGGTCTATGGGAACTAAAAATATCAAACCTCTGACCTAATGCTTTTGTAAAAGTATAAAAGAGAATCAAAAGCTTGAAATAAACAGGCAGTCCAAAAAAACTGAGAGGCTGCCTCAGTTTCTCACCGACACCGCTCACCCCTTCAGGCTGCATCCCTGGCTGCTGGAGCTGAACTCTGGCAGTCATGCACTCCAATACAGTTGCCTTAGATTCACTTCCCCCCATCTTGCTTACCTTCTCAGACCTTCTACTTTTCCTTTTTGTTCTGTCTACAAAGTTCTCGGTACCTTATGTACTTCTGATATTTCCACTCAATGAAACACTTATATTGCCATTCCGTCTCCTTCCTGATTGGGGTGAGAAGAGCCTTATCTGTCAGATCCCAGAAGGAGAAGGGGGATCGGCGTATCTTCACCTGCCAGTTGGCATGCCACATGCCAGAACACCATGTGGTCCAAGACTGTTTCTCCCTTAACTTTTAAAGATCATCCTGCCTTGGTGGGTTTGATCAGGTACGGATGAAAACAGATGGGTTAAATATCCCACATCCCAGGCCATCTTCAGAAAAGCCAATTCGTATTCACTTATGTATCCCCCGCCTTCTAGCCTGACAATTCTGAGGGGGTCAAGAGTTTCACAGCAGATGGGACACCTCCTTGGGGAGGGCAGAATATGAGCACACCAAGACCAAGTTTCTTCTAACAATCCCCTGGCCTGGCGATTGCTTGGTAATAATTTTCCCTAAGACAGCATGGACACCACCTCCTAAATGACATTCACAAATTTCCTTCCTAAGCCCTAACATGCTCGTCAACCTGTGTACCAAGCAATTGCCGCCTGTCTATTCCAGGCTCCTGTGGGTCCCAGCTCCTTCTAGTCCCTCCCAGGGGGGTGATCAGGCCCCCTCTTCCACCCTGATGGGTGGGTTCCTCCTCACCTGAGCGCTCAGTTCCCTTGCTGCCGTTCACTACCTGCCAAAGCGAAGAAACCAGGCGTTGAAAGGCTAAATTCTTCCAGAAGGGTGAGGCGCCTTCCCCCCTCTAGGAGATTCAAGCCACAGAGACTCGGGCTGGCCTCAAATGAGATCTGTCTCCTCAAAGTGAGGAGTTTCCCGGCCAAGGCACCAAATGTTGTAGCCACGCATTCTGGAAACAAACTCAGAAGGACAATGCAGATAGTGAAGTGCAGCTTGTTATACCGGAGGGCCCAAGGCAGAGTCTCCTCTTAGCCAAGGACCCCAACCAGTTTTTGTAAAAACCTTATGTACCCTAAGTGTACGTGCCCAAACCCACCTCCCCAAATTCCCTGAAACTAGTCTGAACAAAGGAAGAGAAAGATACAATCAAAGTTAACCCATGATTCATATGCCTTTTAGCCGAGGTAGTTAACAGTGGACAATTATCAATAGGCCTGTGGTCATACCCCAGTAAGCGTAATAGAATTTACAATTCTATCTGGTTACACAGATAATTAGGGTATTCTTTTAGGCAATGGAGAGTCTAGGTATGAGCCCTGGGGTTCTTTCCATCCAGGAGGTCTGGTTTTCCAGTTGGTATGTCGTTTCCATAGATACTGGGTATATAGCTCAAAGTTCACAGTCCAGGCCAAGATGGAGTCCTGCTTTCAAGATGGAGACTGTTCTGTCTGTTTCCTCCTACAAAGGGACTCTCAAGAGTCTTCTCCAACACCACAGTTCAAAAGCATCAGTTCTTCAGCGCTCAGCTTTCTTTATAGTCCAACTCTCACATCCATACATGACTACTGGAAAAACCATAGCCCTGACTAGACGGACTTTTAAGAAATGCTAATTTCCCTTGTGTTTTCTTATTAAGATGTATTTTTTCATTTTTTTAAGCTCATACTATGTGCCGAGCATTAGAAACATATGGGAAGCAAAGAAAACTTACGTGTTCATTAAAAAGATCTGAAAAATGAATATAATTTAACCACTCATCATTCAAATTATTTCCAGAAAAAGCAGTTGCTGATAAACAATGTTGTAAACATCTTTCCAGTCTTTCCTGCATATACACCTTTCATTAACAATTAAATTGGAATGCTGTATTTTGTTTAGAATCCTACTTTTTAAATTACATGATATGCATTTGACAACATAAATTCTTCAATAGCAAGGTATTTAAATAGCAGCCTATTTCATTGTTACTGATTTATTCATTTCCCTTATCACGTCTCACTACTGAACATTACACTCTTCTACACATATATGTGCTTGTCCCTGATTATTTCCAAAGAACGAATTCCTGACAGAGGAATTACTAGGTCACACAGCACAAACACTGTTAACATCTTTGGATTCTTTTTCCCTAAGCTGACCTCTAGAAAGCTTGCAATATTTTACATTCTTCCCTGTCCTCTCTGTCATCAACATTTTCATTTTCCCTAATGTTTTAAAATTTTGTTAGAAAAACAATGGACCTTTTTATTGCCATATTTTGCATTTCATTGCTAAAAAATTGACTGTTTCTTCATGCACTTCTGCCTTTTTTTTTAGTTCTTTATTTAAAATGCCTGGCCCATTATCACAAGCCTATTTTTCTATCAGTGTGTCCCTTATTTATGAGATCTCTTTATACAGTAAATTTTTTGCATATTGCAAATGTTTTTTTATATACCTTCAGATTTTATTCATGTATATTTTTTAACTCAATGAGGATTTACATTTTCATATTTATTTATTTTCTCTTTTGTGGTTTCTTTCCTCCTTATGTACTCACAAAGTCCTTCCTTCACCTAAGTCAAGTTAAGCACATAGTTTGAACTTGAAAAAAGTACACTTAAAAAAGGGAAAAAATACATCTTAGTAAGAAAAAAAGCGGGGATTAGCCTTTTGTAATCTGACCCTGGTGAAACTTCATGGCCATTACCACCTACTTAACTCCAAAAGTGAAGTGAAGTGGCTCAGTCGTGTCTGACTCTTTGCGACCCCGTGGACTGTAGCCCACCAGGCTCCTCCGTCCATGGGATTCACCAGACAAGAATACTGGAGTGGGTTGCCATTTCCTTCTCCAGGGCATCTTNAATTACACTAGCCTCAGGAGACTTTGCCTAAGAAAGCGGCAGATCTAGGAACTATGACAGGTGCTGTGATCCTAATCGTCCATGCAAGATGCTGTTTCTAAGTCTCTAGGAAGGGGGACCCTCCAGGGCTTGAGAGTGGACTCTTGTCTAACACTCACAAAAGTATTGTCCAAGGAGACACACATGCTGACAAAGCAAGAGACTTTATTGGTAGGGGCCATCCGGGCGTGGGGGTGGGGGTAGCTGCAGGGTCAGGGAACCCAGGAGAAATGCTCTGCCAAGTGGCTCTCAGTCTTGGGTTTTATGGTAACAGGGTTAGTTTCTGGGTTGTCTTTGGCCAGTCATTCTGGTTCAGGGTCCTTCCTGGTGGCTTGCGCATCACTCAGCCAAGATGGATTCCAGCAAGAAGGAATCTGGGAGGTTGGTAAGACATGTTGCCTGGCATCTCCTCTCTCCTTTTGACCTTTCCCAAATTTTTCTGGTGGGCAATAGCTTGTTAGTTCCACGTTCCTTACCAGGGTCTCCTGTTGTAAGGTAACTCATGCCAGTGGTTACTATTGTGCCTAGCCAGGGTGGGCAGTTTCAATCAGTGGTTCCCCTAACAAGAATACTGTATTTCCCCCTGCAGGGTATTAAAGTAATGTAAAAGCAATCAAATGCCATCATTCTTTTGTTGGGTCCACCACCGAATTATTCAGAGTGGATTGGAAATGGATCTGGTTCAGAGTGGAATCAGACATCACTTCCTCCCTGTTCCTCCACCCCCCTGCCCTCCTTTGACCTCTTTTGAGGAGAACTTACTCCCTATCTTTGTTGCTGACAGATTCCAAGCTATGCTCCTTAAAGAAGGGAAGATACCTCTTCCCCTTTGCATTTGCTGATTAGTTTATGAAGGGATCACTTCTACTGGTCACCTCTCGGTTCTGAGAGGTTTCTTATTCCAGAAAATTTGAGGCCTTCTTTCTCAGGAGGAAGGAGCACTTTAAATTTCTTTCAATGATACTTTGATTGAAGATGTGATTAAATGTGGTTTGTGACCTGGCCTGGACTTGTGGATTCACGGAGCTCCGCCAGCGGGGTTCTGCATGGACCTGGCTGCACTGAGCCAGTGTGTGTGTGTGGCGGCTCAGTGGCCTCAGAGAGGCATTCTGTGGTCCTCCAGTGAAAAGGTGACTGACTGGACAGGCTTCAAGCCAGTTTTGCTTGCTGAGGATGACCAGAAGCCATTTTGCAGGCTCAAGGAAGTTGCACTATGAGCAGACAGAAAGCTCTTTTTCACAGTCCAAAGACAGTCTATGATTTAGGGAGATGTGGAATCTTTTTGAGAGATCTTTTTTTAAAAAGACCTGTTCTAGAGAATAACATGGAAATTTACACTACCATATGTAAAATAGATAGCCATTGGGAATTTGCTGTATGGGGAACTCAAACTGGGGGCTCTGTAACAAACTAGAGGGGTGGGTTGGGGAGGAAGATGGGAGGGAGGTTTGGGAGAGAGAGACATGGGTGTACCTATGGCTGATTCTTGTTGATGTTTGACAGAGAACCACAAAATTCTGTAAAACAATTATCCTTTAATTTTAAAAAGTAGCAAAAATAAATAAACTAAAATAAAACCCATAAAAATAATTCCTTTGTTCTATGATCAAGTGTTTCTAGATAGATTTCACTTTGGGAAGTTAAAAAAAAAAGACCTGTCCTCTCTGCCCCTGTCTCTGACTTCAGTCAGTGTTTGAATGTCCGCAAACCCCCAACAGGCCTGGAGACCCAGCAACAGCTCTGCCTTTGGGAGGCTCTTTGTTTCCAGATTTTAACTCGGATTGAGCCCTCTTTTCTCAGGGCATGCACGCCCTGCTGCTTTGACCGCTTCTTTGGCTGAGTCAAAGACCGCCTGGTGCTTTGCATCACTGCCCCTTTGTCCTGGGGAAAAAGGCTTCACCAAGGCCGTGATCCTCCCACCCTGCTGCTTTGTCATAGCCCATTAGCACTCCCTCTGTTCATCTTCTGAGATTCTCTTGCTGCTCACCCATCTTCCCACTCCCCCGCCACCCCATCTGCCTAGTATCTTCATTCTCTCCCCTCCACAAAGCAGCTGCTGGCTCAGACTGACAGGGGCTTGTGGGATTCTCAACACTGAGACAGAGTCTCAGTGCTGAAGGAGTATCAGTGGGGCATATCTAGCTCTGCCCTGCCTTGATATAAAAGCAGTCCAGAGCCAACTTATGTAAGTAAGATTCTTAAAATGTGTTAGTTGCTCAGGTCACGTCCGACTCTGTGACTCCATGGACTGTAGCCACCAGGCTCCTTTGTCTATGGAATTCTCCAGGCAAGAATACTGGAGTGGGTATCCATTTCCTTCTCCAGGCGATCTTCCCAACCCAAGGATCAAACCTGGGTGTCCTGCATTGCAGGCAGATTCTTTACCATCTGAGCCACCAGGGAAGCCAGTTCACAATATCCATCCAATATTTATTGAACACCTTTCATGTGCCAGATACTGTTCCAGACATGAAAGATACAGTACAATGGACAAGACAGTTAGGTGTGCTGAACTGAGAAAGTTTATGTTTTAGGATAGGTTGGGAGTTGAGGATGGAAGGAGCATGTGTGCCATAAGAAGTAAAACAATAAGCAAATCTTATAGCTCTTACAGTAAAAAGATGGTCAGGCTGCTTATAACCAACTAGCTTCATTACCAGGAGCTATTTCCTCTATAGACAGATGCTCCTCAGGTGATGAACTAGCCTCAGTGTGAAAGCCTTTCAGGACCAGGAGACAAGAGAAATGCTGCTCACAGGACCACAAAAGAAAAGGCTATAGCCTAACTGTGCTCACATCCAATCACAGCAATGGGTGGGAGACTATGCGTTCTAATTTGCTTCTCCATCATTTTCCAATCACTTGACACTCATCTGAACCAAATTTCCTTCCATTTTTACATTTGTGAGAGTATCTCTCTGAGAGGGCCTGCTAGTCATTTTCAGTGGTGAAATGGCAAACATTTCATCTCTTCGTTGGCCTAGTACATCTGGTGGTGTTAAGGCAAGATGCTAACCAGAGAGTTTGGTCACCCCAGACAGATGACACATAGCTCTTTGAGTGACAGATCCACAGGTAAGAAAGCTGGAAGAACAGCAGGGCTGGAGCAAGGCACAGCTCACTGTTGTTTTTGTTGTCGTTCAGTTGCTAAGTCGTGTCTTACTCTTTGCCATCCCACGGACTGTAGCATGCCGGGTGTCCCTGTCCCTCACTGTCTCCCAGAGTTTGCCCAAGTTCATGTCCGTTGAATTGGTGACGCTATCCAACCATCTCATCTTTTGCTGCCCTCTTCTTTTGCCTTCAATTATTTCCCAGCATCAGGATCTTTACCAGTAAGAAATAGTCGTAAATGAACTTGAAAATGATGACACTTTACCCACCTGGCCCCAGTTCAGGTTCCTTGGAGAAGGAAGATGTGTTAATTTCAGTGAAGGTACAAAAAGTCAATTCCCGATTATACTTAATTAAACTACTGGAGCAGAGTACCCTAATTTGGAAGCTTTATAAATCAGAGATGGCAAAATGGCAGTCTGTTTATGATTTGTTTTGGTTGTTTGTCCCCATGGTAATTTACTTAAATTTAGACTAATTGCAACAATTAAAATCACGAACTTCCACATGCAATTTCAGACAACTACTAAATGGACCTGAATTTGTCTGTGAAAGCAGTTGGCTGAATACTGGGCTTGGTGGGAAGAAGAGAACAGTAACTTCCTATTTCAGATGAGTCCTGAGTTCTTATATTTTCCATAGCCCCCACCACTCCTTGTGTCCAGATGCTAAGTCTTGGTATCATTGGCACTTATTAGCTTTTTTCCAGCCACACTTCATCCATGTATGTTACTTGCTTCCCTGCAATTAATCTAAGAGCAGAGCCTTCAAAGCTTCGTGGCCTCTCCCACCCACCAAATCCAGAAGTTCTGCTGAGGATCTGGATGGGTTTAGAGAAAGCACTGGATCGTCTGCTTCAGTGACTACCTGGCAGCAAAGAATTATGAACAGACTCTAGGAAAATCATGCCCAATGGTAAGAAGTCCATGAAGCACCAGTGTTCCACCACTGTGGAGGTGGGGTTAGTGACCAAGTGACTGACTGATTGGATGGGAGTAATGGCCAGATGTGTGCTGATGACCCAGCCCTACAAAGGCACTATACCTGGGTAGATAAGTTCATTTTGTGGTCTTGTGAGTCTTTGGTTGTTTATTGACTGCTTCAAAGCTATTGGTTTTCTTTTAATAAAACTCTAGAGGAGTACATAGTCAGCTAGAGTGATTGAAGCATTGGAGGTATATGTGAAGGAGATGGTGTAGGCTAGGATGGCAGGACAGGGAGGGGCCAGATCCACAGGTCTTTAGGCCACAGGACAAGTTTAAATTTCATTTTATACCATTGGGAAGTCACTGGAGGATTTTTAAATGGCCTGATTTTATGTATGTTTTTAAAAGACCTTTCTAACTGATAAGTGGAGAATTGATTGCAAGACAGCAAGAATACAAGCCAGAAGATAAGGAGCGTTTTTAGAACCATAGTAAGAGATGATGGCCTCATAGACCACAGTGGTAACAATGAAGATGGGAAAAAGTTGTAGATACATTTAAGAATTACTTGGAGAATTTCTTGCAAAGATGGCTTAAAATCAGTAGTTTATGCATTAAGTTCCAGAGTTTGAGTAGTATATGTTTTAAAACCTATTCCCCTACCTCAGAATGACTGAGGATTCAGAGCTCATGGTGGATTGAGGTTAACAGTCTGCAGTATCACATTCGTTCATAATCTTTGGACTAGGGGAGGTGGTGGATGGGCGAAGCCTACCATGCAGGAAAAAGAGCAGAATCCTGTCTCTTCTCTTAATTCTGTTATTTGAAACCTTGGAAAAAGAGAATTTTTTTCCTGCTTTATCTCTTCAGTTCAGTTGCTCAGTTGTGTCCAACTCTTTGCGACCCTGTGGACTGCAGCATGCCAGGCCTCCCTGTCCATCACCAACTCCTGGAGCTTACTCACACTCATCTCTGTCGAGTCAGTGATGCCATCCAACCATCTCATCCTGTCGTCCCCTTCTCCTCCCACCTTCAATCTTTCCCAGCATCAGGGTCTTTTCAAATGAGTCAGTTCTTCGAATTAGGTGACCAAAGTATTAGAGTTTCAGCATCAGCATCAGTCTTCCAATGAATATTCAGGACTGATTTCCTTTAGGATGGACTGTTTGGATCTCCTTGCAATCCAAGGGACTCTCAAGAGTCTTCTCCAGCAGTTTAAAACATCAGTTCTTCGGTGCTCAGCTTTCTTCATAACCCAACTCTCACATCCATATGTGACTACTGGAAAAGCCATAGCTTTGACTAGATGGACCTTTGTTGGCAAAGTAATGTCTCTACTTTTTAACATGCTGTCTAGATTGGTCATAGCTTTTCTTCCAGGGAGCAAGCGTCTTTTAATTTCATGGCTGCAGTCACTATCTGCAGTGATTTTGGAGCCCCCCAAAATAAAGTCTTTCACTTTTTCCGTCGTCTCTCCTCCTATTTGCCATGAAGTGATGGGATTGGATGCCATGATCTTCGTTTTCTGAATGTTGAGTTTTAAGCCAGCTTTTTCACTCTCCTCTTTCACTTTCATCAAGAGGCTCTTTAGTTCTTCTTCACTTTTTGCCATAAGGGTGGTGTCATCTGCATATCGGAGGTTATTGATATTTTCCCCTGTAATCTTGATTCCAGCTTGTGCTTCATCCAGCCTGGCATTTCACATGATGTACTCTGCATATAAGTTAAATAAGCAGGGTGACAATATACAGCCTTGACGTACTCCTTTCTCGATTTGGAACCAGTCTGTTGTCCCATGTCCAGTTCTAACTGTTGCTTCTTGACCTGCATACAGGTTTCTCAGGAGGCAGGTCAGGTGGTCTGGTATTCCCATCTCTTTCAGAATTTTCCACAGTTTATTGTGATCCACACAGTCAAAGGCTTTGGCATAGTCAATAAAGCAGAAATAGATGTTTCTCTGGAACTCTCTTGCTTTTTCGATGATCCAACAGATGTAACTGTTTCAGCATATATCTCTTACGTATAAGGACTCTCTTTTTGAAAAAAGATAATCACAATATCATGTGTGTGTGTTCAGTTGCTCAGTCGTTACCTGACTCTTTGTGGCCCCATGGACTGTAGTCCGCCAGGATCCTCAGTCCATGGAATCTTCTAGGCAGAAATAATCGAGTGAGTTGCCATTTCCTATTCCTGGGGATCTTCCTGACCCAAGGACTAAACCCTGTCTGTGGCAACTCCTGAAATGATATCTAATGTTTGCTTTTAAATAATAATGAGGAAATGAAACAAAATTGGCTACTGGTATTTTGTTTATTGTTGAAATTGGGTGAGAGGTACAGTGAAGGTTCCTTCAAATTATTCTCTTTGCTTCTGTAAAGGTTTGCCACTTTCCCTAATAAAAATTTTCTCCTTTTATATATTTGAAACTTTCCATAATATTAGGTTGCAAAAATAATTGCGGTTGGTGCCAAAGTGACTGAAATACAAAAGTAATTGTGGTTGGTGCAAAAGTAAGTGCAGTTCAAAAGTAATTGTGATTGATAGAAAAGTAATAGTAATTGCAGTTGATGCAAAATTAATTGAGGTTGGTGCAATAGTAATTGTTGTTGGTGCAAAAGTAACAGAGGTTAAAAAGTAATTGTGGTTGGTGCAAAAAAAGTGAAAGTGATAGTCGCTCAGTCATGTCCGACTCTTTGTGTTCCCATGGACTGTAGCTTGCCAGACTCCTCTGTCTGTGGAACTCTCCAGGCAAGAATCCTGGAGTGGGTTGCCATTCCTTTCTCCAGGGAATCTTCCTGACCCAGGGATCAAACCCACATCTCTTGCACCTCCTGCATAAGTCAACCGCAATTACTTTTGAACCTCAATTACTTTTGCACCAACCCCATGTAATAACAATTTTGTTAAGAAGAATTTTTTAAATGCCACTAGCTGGATACTTGCTAATTGGCACCTCTTTAGCGATAGCACTCAAAACGTTACTTTCCCCTTTATGACTCATATACCAAGAACACAGGCTGATCTGTTTTTTCTTTAAAATTTGTTGTATAGACTCTCCTCTCTCCCACTTTTTACCTGAAGAATAGAAGAGGAGAAAAAGTGCTAAGAGTGAAATGTGTGCTTTCTTTCCACTGGTCTCCCAAAAGGTGCTAGAACAGATCCCAACAATTTGGGATCTTGGGCTAATAAGAAACCAGGAGACAAGTGTCTCCTTTATAGAATACCAGGGAAGGCATGGTTGGTGAAGTGGTGCCAGTGTTGAGTGGCACTACTTGCTCAAAGTTGCATTCAACCATTTGAGTATAGTTGTAATGTCTGACTTAATAGCCAGAAGCCTGGAATGCTAGTCCCAGCCATAGGAATCTCCATCTCTGGTGCAAGGAAGAACGGCCCTTAACCTGTCTGTAAGGCTTCTTCACCCAACTTCTTTATACTTGGCATCCCCCAGCTAGATTGATGGGTTTTACATAATACATGCAACTCAAAATACAGCAACACAAATAAAATTTTATTCACGATTCATTCTTGTAAACATGTCCATATTACTCTCGAAATAAAGTTTTGTTGAGAAATGAACGGAGGGGAAGGTGTCTGCCAAGTTGAGGCCCATTTCCTAAACCCTTCTCCATCTCACCCCGTTCATTCCCTGTTGATGACTTTGTTTCCCTATCTTTCAAGTGCACCTCATCACTGGAACACCTTTGCATCAGCTGCATCCTGGAAGAAGCTCTGTGATGTTGTGGGTCACAAGTTTGCTCCAGCAGATTGAACTCTTGACAAGGAACAGCTAGATTTGAAGACGAGGATGGAAGAGCCAGCACCGGGGGAAGGCCAGAGTCAGCTCCCAAGCCCCCACCACAGCTCCCTGAGGAAAGCCATGGCGGCTGCTCTGGTCCTCGATGGGGAATCCACCATGGGGCGCAGGAAAAAGAAGAAGAAAGAGTCCCGCCCAGAATCCATCATCATCTACCGGTCAGAGAGTGAGACACTGGATGAGGAGCCTGGGGAATCAGAAGGTGGGGATCAGCCTAAAGAGGAGGAGGGAGATGATTTCCTAGACTATCCTGTGGATGATGGTGAGTCTCTTTGGGGTCACCTGCTTAAAGCCACAGGGAGGAGGCCCAGTGAGGATCCTCCAGAAGCCAGACAGGCATTCAGTCACTGACCTACTTCTTACTGATACATTTTTTCTCACGATATTACAGTCTTCATCCAACAAGTCAACAATATTTATTGAGCATTTATCGTGGTTCTCTTTAGGTAATATGGAGGAGAACTCTACTTTTTTTGAAACTCCTAGTATAATAGAAGAGACCAATTTATACACAAAAATTAGTAATATAAGCCAACCAGGCTAACTATTTAATACATGTAGTTGATGTTCATAATAATCAGGAAAACGTGAATTATAACATCATGAGTTATAATATTCCTTCACTATATAATATTCACTTCCTATACGGATGGCAAAAAAATTAGGTAAAAGATATTAACATCAATGTGAGGAAATGGATATACTCTCATATACCTCATGTGGAAAAGGTATGTGCTTTCGGGAAATATGTCAATATCTATTAAATTCAAAATATGCATAGCTTACATCCTAGAAATTCTCAGTATCTACCACATGCCCATGTGCATAAGGAAGCAGTTATAAAAATGTTTGTTGCTGCTGAGGAAACTGCAGGACGTCTATATTAAGTGTCATTATGCAGCAGTAGACGGACGTGGTAGATCTATCTGTGTATATGGGTCATCCCCAAGACATATGCCCATGGTGAATGGGATGAGCCAAGTCAGTGCTCTCATGCCATTTACCTTCCAGTTAGACGAAGACAGATAGCAAACAACTCAGCAAACAAAAGATGATTTCAAAAGATAATAGTGGTACAGGTTCCAAAGACAGTAAACCTCCGTGACAGGAAGGAAGGTGACCAAGTGAGGGAAGAGGGGGAGAGGGCTAGACCGCACAGCCTCTCAGAGGAAGGGACATTTGCTCTTGAGGTGGCCCCATTCTGTCCCTCATCCAGCCAGGGGCTAGAAGTCACAGGGCCTTGGGGAGCTGCCAACCAAAAGCCTTCACACACTAAAGACCATAGATGCTTTACTTTCACGACCTGCAGCCTCACTCCCAGGCCTGCCAGAGAGTGGCTGTTTGGTGGGGGGGGGAGTGATGCTGCTGGTGGTGGGGATAGTGGTGGTGGTACTGGTGGAGCATCCGTGCTGGGGAATGTGTATGTGGTGTGCATGTGTGTATGTGTGGTGCCTGTGTGTGGGTACAGAACTTGGATATGAAGGCTGGGATGTCGACCAGTTTATGAAGAGGCCTCTCTCAGAAGCATGGAGGAAGGAATAAGGAGAGAACAGGAGTGGGCTGCCCATCAGTATAACACACATACACGGTGCCACCTTCACACACAGTAGCTGATACTCAGGAACAGTATTTTCACAGCACTTAGAAACCAGAAATACAATCATGCTGAAGAAGCTTCTGTGATAGAATTCTCACTCCCTTCCATATTGCAGACATAATAGAAGCCCAGAGAAGTAGAGATAATAAAAAACCAAGCTTAACCTGCTTCACAGTCTTAGCAGGGCCCTGGCAGGAGGTTGGATCACGGGAATACTAAACCTTCCCTCGAGGGAGACTCATTGAATCTGCTGTGAACTCACTGACTTCGTATGGTGTCAGGGACCAGAATAAAGGCCCTTCTTGTACTCAGCTCCAGTCTCAGGGGACAACACTGATGAAATGTCTGTTCTTCTGATCTTAACTTTCGCCTCTTTGTGCCCTGCAGGTGTGTGGAATGTGCCTGTGGACAGCCGCTATGTCACATTAACTGGGACCATCACCCGAGGAAAGAAAAAGGGGCAGATGGTAGACATCCATGTCACACTGACAGAGAAGGAACTGCAGGAACTCACCAAGCCCAAGGCATCGTCAAGGGAAACGACGCCTGGAGGCAGAAAGGCCTGCCAGCTGGGAGCAGACCGTGGGCCACACGTGGTCCTCTGGACGCTGGTCTGCCTGCCTGTGGTTTTCCTCCTCTCCTTTGTGGTCTCTTTCTACTATGGTACCATCACTTGGTACAATATCTTTCTCGTGTACAACGAGGAGAGGACCTTCTGGCACAAGATCTCCTGTTGCCCCTGCCTCATCCTCTTCTATCCGGTGCTCATCATGGCCATGGCCTCTTCCCTGGGCCTCTACGCGGCTGTGGTCCAGCTCTCATGGTCCTGGGAAGCCTGGTGGCAAGCTGCCCGGGACATGGAGAAAGGCTTCTGTGGTTGGCTATGCAGTAAGCTGGGTCTGGAAGACTGTTCTCCCTATAGCATTGTGGAGTTGCTTGAATCAGACAATATCTCAGGCAATCTGTCCAACAAGGATGCCACCCAGGAGGTGGAAACATCCACTGTCTAAATTCCCAATGACTAACTTCATTCTCTGGTCTTAGTAGCCTGTTTATCATCTTCCAATTCCAGAATACTCCTTGTTTAAATTATTCCTTCTCTCCCCACTATACACTGTTCTTCAGGAAAATTTTAGCCCACACTTATCTGTCCTACCATTTTGTTGGTTTCCAGGAGGGCAGGAAACGGAAAAGCAATTTGTGCCCAAATAGTCCATCTAATGGATAAACTCTTCTTTGTTCCTTACCCTAAGATAACCCTTTATCTGGGACAAGGAAGTTCAGGTGTGCAACAGTTCAGGAACTTGAAGGTATTCCTGGTGCCTGGAACCCAGGTTAGTATGTGACTAAATGTGACAGGGAGAATAAGGAGGCTCAGGGAAGACCAAATCCACTAGTAACATAATAGATAGTGATGGAGTGAAACATATAAGAAGCAGGGTTGCTACAGTGTAGCAGAATGTAAGAATTTGTGTATACCACTTAATTTTGATTTATATCTTAAATATAATTGAAGTCCAAATATCAGTAGTTTAAACAAGATAAAATCTGTTCTTTCTTATACGGAAGTCTGGAGGCAGACCATCAGGGAAACTGATGAAGTCATCAGAGTTCCAGGCTTTCTTTTTATTTCCCAACCCTCATTGCTTTTATCCTCAGCAACCAGTGCTGACTACATCTCCAGTCATCCCATCCATGTTTCAGACAGAACAGAGGACAGGGCAGAGAGAGCACACACACTCTTCCTAAGCTAAGGAGGTTTCCCAGGAGTCCCTCTCAACACTTCTATCTCATTGGCCAGGCCTTAGTCACACGACCTCATGAGGAAAAGAGGCTGGAAAATGTAGTCTTTTGACTGGGCAGCTGTATTCTAAATATTTGGATTCTGCTAATTTAAGAGACAAGGAAAGAATGTCTATTTTGGTAGGCAAGTAAGAGTCTCTGGCTTACAGTAATTATTTAAATACATTCAGATCCCAAACTGTGAATATAGTTCTATTTATGTATTTATTTATTTATTTAAGCCTAAATCTTACACAGAGAACTTGTACATAGATACTAGCTACATATACTATGCATAAACCACACAGATATTAGCAACTCGTGTGTTGCAATTAAATATCTGTAATGCCATATGGTTTCAGGTGTTTTCAAAAGAAAGAGTGGATAGCTGAGTACAATTATATCGTGTACAATTATCTCATGTACACAGATACTAGCTACATATACTATGCATAAACCACACAGATATTAGCAACTCGTGTGTTGCAATTAAATATCTGTAATGCCATATGGTTTCAGGTGTTTTCAAAAGGAAGAGTAGATAGCTGAGTACAGTTATATCATGTACAGATTATAGTAGCATAGCTTTTTTCCAGGTAGTGAAGATGGACTGGTTGATGGTATTTAATGTAATGTACAGATGAAGGGCTGTGAAGAGAGGCATTGCATCTGCCAGACATCCCCCCCACCAGCCCCCTGCAGGGTCAGTAACCCTAAGCAAAAGGAGATGGACTCAGCTTTGGGTATGTGTCTGTGCTCAGTCATGTCCAACTCTACAGCCCTATGGACCGTAGCTCGCCAGGCTCCTCTGTCCATGGGATTTTCCAGGCAAGAGTACTGGAGCAAGTTGCCATTTCCTCCAGGGGATCTTCCTGACCCAGGGACTGAACCTATGTCTTCTGTGTCTCCTGCATTGGCAGGCAGATTCTTTACCACTGAACAACCTGGGAAGCCCCAGCTTGGGATGGTTTGACCAAACCTCACTCAGAATTTTCTGGAGTTCATCAACAAATAGAATCTTTGCTGAAAAGCTTGGGTCTTCGTGGCCACTGAGGGTATAAACCAGATCAGTCCAGACTAATACAGTCTGAACTTAAAAATAATCCTGAGGGATCCCTTTCTAATTAAAAAAAAAACAAATCGTATGAGGTCACGCAGATTTTTAAAGTTTGGGTCCTTACAAGAAGAGCTGGTGTCCATGTTCATGTTTCAGGAAGAAGCTGTTGAAAGAACTGTGAATCAAACCCAATGGGTCAGGTAACGCTGTGCCACAGAAGGCCAGGGACATTTGCCTAATGCATGGTGCTGAATTCCACCTTCAGAGGGAAACCCACCCTTTTTAAAAATAACTATCATTAGTTTGAAAACACCCAACTCTGTCCAACATTATTAAAGATAACTTTGGTGCTGTCTGGTGGTTTTGCAGAGATATAAACAATTGAAGACAACAATAAAATCTAATTAACTTTGCTCACTTTGTCTCTGAGTCTCTCCAACATTGCTTTGAACACTACAGTTTTCAGAAAAAGAGTGAGCATGGTGACTGTTTTATAGGTGTGTAATGGTCTTAATATGGGTCCTTAACATCTTGACTCTTCCCACCTACCACCAATTTGTGAGGCTTCTGTTTCGGTGGACTCTTCCAACAGATCACAGATTTACCGAAGCCTACATTAGGAAGTTGCAGCTTTATTTGCCAATTTTTTTTCAGAGGTTAAGGAAACCAGTGGGCAAGGCCCAAAGCAGTCACGATTAGGACAAAGGTAAGATGTCCTTGCGGGATGGAGGAGGGTGGGGTTAGGGTAAGGAACAAGGGATACCTAGATGAAGTACATGTAGCCCTCACCCTAGTTGAGCTCGCCAGCTAGTGGAACCCATAGGTTCATAAAATCATTTCAAAAGGGCTCTGAGAGAGAGATGGGAAAGTCTAAACTAGAGGAAGGAAAACCTCACCAAACAGACCCAAAGCAATCTCATCTCAGCTGTTAGCAAATGCCTAGAGAATTTTAGAGGAGAAACTAGAGACTTAAATGCCATATTTGAACATTCTGTTAGCTCATAGTTACTTAGTCTTTTTGGTAAATATCAGGAAGGAGGACTGTGCTTTCCAGTTGCTTTGCAGCCATAATATACTGAGCTGGGTAAACCGTATTTGATCCAGTATAATAATACCAATGTTGCCAAGTGTTTTTTTGGGGGGTGGGGTGGGGTGGGGCACGCAGCATGTAGGATTTTAGTTCCTTGACCAGGAATCGAACCGTGCCCCCTGCACCGGAAGCACAGAGTTTATTTTTATTTGTTTTAACTGGAGGCTAATTATAATATTGTGGTGGTTTTTGCCATACATTCACATGAATCAGCCATGGGTGTACATGTGTTCCCCATCCTGAACCCCCCTCCCACCTCCCTCCCCATCCCATCCCTCAGGGTCATCCCAGTGCACCAGACCTGAGCACCCTGTCTCATGCATCAAACTTGGACTGCCGATCTATTTCACATATGATATTATACATGTTTCAATGCTATTCTCTCAAATCATCCCACCCTCGCCTTCTCCCACAGAGTTCAAAAGTCTGTTCTTTACATGTGTCTCTTCTGCTGTCTTGCTATATAGGGTCATCGTTACCATCTTTCTAAATTCCATATATATGCATTAATATACTGTATTGGTGTTTTTCTTTCTGACTGACTTCGCTCTGTATAATAGGCTCCAGTATCATCCACCTCATTAGAACTGATTCAAATGCATTCTTTTTAATGGCTGAATAATATTCCATTGTGTATATGTACCACAGCTTTCCTATCCATTCGTCTGCTGATGGACGTCTAGGTTGTGGAAGTGCGGAGTTTTAACCACTGGACCACCAGGAAGTCCCCCAAGCCATCTAGTCCATTGACAGTAAGTTGCCATCCTTCATTTCAGTTCAAGTCCAGGGGGAGCAAAATCTCCTTGGATTATGATTATCCATGGTTTCCAATGAAACAAGTTTCTAAATCTTTAAAAGAATTAATTTTAGATGACTTGATTCATTGCATCATTGAGGGCCATCCAGGGCTTAAGTTTTACAGTGTTGTAAAAGATTAGTTGCCAAAATCAGAAATTTCCTCCTCTTTAATTACTAACATAAGCCTGTTGAAATACTTCCTAGGCCCAAGATGGAGCCACTCCTGCCTAGGTGCCACACCAGCAAATTAAAATTTTAGTTTACTTTTGTATCCCTTTAAATGCTCTGCTTGACCAGAAACACAGTACAATTGTCCCTAGCATCAGTGGGGGATTGGATCTAGGACCTCTGGGGAGACCAAATTCCGTGGATGCTCAAGTCCCTTATAAAAATGATGGTAGAGTTGGTTCTTTACATCTGGGTTCTGCATCACTGGGAACCTGTGATTGCCCAACCCATGGATATGGTATGGTGGGCCAACTGTGCGTGTAGTCAGCCAACTCCCAGACAGCAAGCCAACTCTGGGCTCTATACTTATTTCCTTGTTCCTTCCCATTCCAAACAAGGCTTACTATGTGGCCCACAGCTAATTCAGTTCAGTTCAGTTCAGTCACTCAGTTGTGTCCGACTCTTTGCGACCCCATGAATCTCAGCACGCCAGGCCTCCCTGTCCATCACCATCTCCCGGAGTTCACTCAGACTCACGTCCACCGAGTCCGTGATGCCATCCAGCCATCTCATCCTGGGTCGTCCCCTTCTCCTCCTGCCCCCAATGCCTCCCAGCATCAGAGTCTTTTCCAATGAGTCAACTCTTCGCATGAGGTGGCCAAAGTACTGGAGCTTCAGCTTTAGCATCATTCCTTCCAAAGAACACCCAGGGCTGATCTCCTTCAGAATGGACTGGTTGGATCTCCTTGCAGTCCAAGGGACCCTCAAGAGTCTTCTCCAACACCACAGTTCAAACACATCAATTCTTCGGCGCTCAGCCTTCTTCACAGTCCAACTCTCACTTCCATACATGACCACAGGAAAAACCATAGCCTTGACTAGACGGACCTTAGTTGGCAAAGTAATGTCTCTGCTTTTGAGTATACTATCTAGGTTAGCTATTTTCTATTTTCCTCTTCCTTGTTGGTTATTATCTATCCTATAGAAGCTTCCTGCCTTTGTCCTATTTTATGGTTCTTTGAATCTGCTTCAAAAAGTGTTAAATAAAATCTGTATCACTGGCATTGTTTTCTTTAATCATTTTTAACAAGTATTTTATGTATTTTAATGGCATTTAAAAATCACATCAGCATGGTACAACACTGCTCACATCTTTCTGGGATATAAACTTATTTCATATCTGTACTTTGTTAAGATTTTAAACTAATTTTTCCAATTGCCCATATAAACATCGTTACACCTCTGACAGAACACAAAACCTGCACATTTTAATTCTGTATAATGTTCATAAATTCATCATTTATGTAGTTCATCAGAGCAATATTAGAACAATATCAAACTCGAATACATTTCAGTAACTTAAATTGTAATTTCAAATTAAAATTTTTTACTTGCCTTTGTTAACTACTCCAAAGGAAAGCTTAGTCTACACTACAGCAAGAGTTTAAAATATCCCTATTGTTTCAGTTATCTCTTGTGTAACAGGTAAAACTTAACTGGATTAAAATAACAATCATTTGACTTATTTGCTCATAAGTCACAATTTGGGTGGAGCTTGATGGATATGACTGGTCCATATCTCTCTAATGCTAATGAGAAAAAAGAAGGAAATAGAGGCTACACACAAGATAAAATCATGGACATAAAGCATAGATATCTCCTTTACCATGGTGAGGCACTAGTAATTAACTGTCATACAAAAAATACTGTAAGAATATTTCAGCCTTAAAAGAACTCCTTGAATCAACATCTAGGTGAACTTCCTGGACTCTAAAAGCACTGTCTGAAATTATCAGACTCTTCTGGCTTCAGTCTGTTTGTAATTTGGGTTCCCTCAAGATCCCTTCCTCATCATGGCCTCCCCACCTTTCCAGCTTCACATCTGCTTTTCTTAGGTCTGATTTTCAAGATGATTAGACTTAATGTTCTAGGTTGGCAGACACTTGCAAGTTGCTAGATCCTTTGTCCAATCAGCCGTCAGCTTGTGGATCATTTGGTACAGAAAATAGCCTTTTCTGTGCAAGGTTCAACTTGAGCCTGCCTCCCTCAAAGGGGCTGCAGGCTGGACAGGTTCCTTTGAAAGGGGGTGAGGAGATTGTCAGGCACCGTAATTGACAGCTGCCAGTTCTAGAACATCTCCCTAGATTCTTCTTCTTGAATTAAACCTCACTTCCCCCTTTCCAAACTAGGTATGTGCTAAGTCACTTCAGTCCTGTCTAGTTTTTGTGACTATATGGGCTACGCCCGTCAGGCTCCTCTGTCCATGGGATTCTCCAAGCAAGAATACTGAAGTGGGTTGCAATGCCCTCCTCCAGATCTTCCCCACTCAGGGACTGAACCTGCCAGTCTTTTATCTCCTGCACTGGCAGACACGTTCTCTACCACTAGCACCACCTGTGAAGCTCAGGGATACTCTGAAGTATTGGCAGATCTTTAGCAGATGCTGTTCATGCCTCCAGGCCTATATACA
>SJYQ01000159.1:0-30261 GCA_006410935.1 Redunca redunca | reverse complement strand
GTAACAAACAGTTTGGAAATTTAAAGGTAAGAAATTCTTTTAAAATATATGATTTACTAAATCTTGAATTAATACATCATTCTACATCTACTACAAAATGGAATTAGTAATTTAAAATATTCCCACAAAGGAATGGTAATTTTATAGATAATTTCTATCAAAATTTCAAAGAACAGAACTTTTTAATCTACAGATTAATATCTCAGAGATTAAAATAGGACTAGTTTTCTATATTTAGTTGGGCTAGTGTAACTTTGATTTTAAGCCTAAAGGTTGGTACAAGGAAGGAAACGGGCCAGAATCAATTATAAATAAAAATTGAAAATTGTTTATGAAATATCACTGAACTTACAAGATTTTCCTCAATTTGATAGGATGTAAATTCAGCAGATATCACTTTTAATGGAGAAATATTAGAAAAATTCTATTTAAAATCAGAATTAGAAAGAAATGTAAAAGTTCTTTTTCTTTCTAGTATTGAACTTACTGTCATAAAAAGACAAGAAAAAGGAAAAAGGCTTTAGGACTGGAAAGAAAGATTGTCTCCATAGGAAAATACTAACAAAACCATTAAAAATAAGGGGGGAGGGATATCCGAGGTAGGTCAGTGGTAAAGAATCTGCTTGCCCATGCAAGAGAACCATGGGGTGGGAAGATCCCCTGGAGGAGGAAGTGGCAACCTACTCCAGTATTCTTGCTGGAAAAACCTCATGGACAGAGGACCCTGGTGGGCTACAGTCCATGTGGTCAGAGTTGGACATGACTTAGCCACTGAGCATGGTTAGTGCACTACTAGTGCAAGGGAAGAAGAGACTTTAACAAGTTGGCTGGTTATCTTTGTTTTACAATAAAACTGCATTTGTGTTTATGAGCAATTAGGTTAGAAAACATCATTTTAACAGTATTTCTAAAATCAATAGAAATGATAAGATACAAAGGATAAATCCAACAAATAAGGAAAATTTGAGTGACGAAAGTTAAAAAATTTCAGAGAGATCCCAAAGGCGACTTGAATGAAGAGAATGCCATATTCATAGCTTGTAAAACAGTGCTGTAAAATGTATCATTTCTCCCTGACTGATGTTTTGATTTAATGTATTTATCAAGTCAAAATCCCAATAGAATGTTTTTTGTGCAGTTTGATAACCTGAATTTAAAATTTAAATGGAAGAGCAAAGAGTGAAGGAGAAAGATCAAAGATATGAATAATTAGGTGAATTATTTGCATTTCAATATACAACATTGTAGTTACAAAGGGGCTTCCCTGGTGGCTCAGACGGTAAAGCATCTGTCTACAATGCGGGAGACCCTGGTTCAATCCCTGGATTGGGAAGATCTCCTGGAGAAGGAAATGGCAATCCACTCCAGGACTATTGCCTGGAAAATCCCATGGACAGAGAAGCCTGGTAGGCTACAGCCCATGGGGTCGAAAATTGGTTTATAATCAGCTTGCACAAGGAAAACAAGTAGAGCACCAAACAAGTCCTATACATTTATTTATAACAAAAGAAGTAACATTACAGATCGTTGTGGAAAGAGGATGATTAAATAAACAATGCTGAGATACGTGTTATCCATATTTAAAAAGTGAATTTACATCCATATCTCCTGTCATTCACAAACTCATTTCAAGATGGACAAGGATATAAATGCACAAAGCAACATTTTTAAACTTTCAGAAGGAAATAAGAGTATCTCTGTACTTGTATATAAGCTTGGGAAATTTCTTAAAGGAGACCCTGAAAACAGTTTTAGAAGAAAAGATTGATATATTCAGTGCCATTAAACTTAAGTACTTGAATTCATCAGAATATGAAAAGACAAGATCCACATAGAACATAACTGCAATATATTTAATTTCTATAGGACTAATATCAAAATAAGTCAAGACTTCCTTCAGGAAAGTAATGAAGAGTTGAAAGGAAGTAGCGTTTACAAGCCACATGTATACCCTACCTCTTACTCCAATACCTACTGTCTCACACACACAGGACAACACACAAAGGCTTCATTCTTATGTTGGTGTCATTCTTATCTTACATTAGAGGCAGCTCTGATCCTTGACCAAGACAAAAATCATGTAAATCTTTATGCTCTATGCTGAACCAGTAGCATTAAAATAATCATTGCTTTTTCCTTGAATATTTACGAGGTGAAATCTTATTACCAGCTGAGCAGTTCTTAACTCTGTCCTTCATAGCCTCATCTGTGTTATCCTTCCTTTCTCAAAAGTTTATTTACAATGTCTGTCCTGATTCTATAAATCCTTTTGTGACCATTCTGTTGAGATGTTGTCAGATAACTGTGCTTTCCATATTAACCAGTGCTTATAAGACCCTCTGGAGAAGGACATGGCAACCCACTCCAGTGTTCTAGCCTGGGAAGTCCCATGGAAAGAGGAGCCTAGTGGGCTACAGTCCATGGGGATACAAAAGAGTCGGACATGACTTAGCGACAAAGCAACAATAAGGGCCTCAGATTCAATTGGGTCTAAAACGTTATGACATATGGATTTGGAAGGAAAGTAGTGGTGAGTTAATTCAGTGGGACCACATGACCAAAAAAAGATAGGTATCTTCTACCTAACCATTAAAAGGAGAAAAACAAGAACTGCCATTCCTATCAAAAAAAGACTCTTCCTGTCCCAAGAGGGCAGGGATTACAACGAACAAGCAAAATATAGAGAAAGCATATTTCTAGGGGGCGGTTGCGGATGTTGGAAGACATTCCTTGAAAGGAACTGCATCAGGGACTGAACATTTTAATTACTGCTCTTTTACACAACATGAGCTTTCAGTGTTTTATAAACCCTACAGGAAAGCATTTATTTTCTGATAAGAGTTTGAACTGTGTAATGAGTAATGTGTTGTGTAAGTAGACAGACAAAACAAGTCCTCTTGAAATAGAAACACTGTCTTCATTTGTCATTAAATATTTTCTGATACCAAGAAAAAGAGAAGTGCTTTAGTAGAAGATTCTCTTATGTATGGTGTACCTATTTCTCAGACACTCGTAGCAGAAAAGATTACAAAATTATGATGTTTTTATTTGCATATGTGATGTATGTCATAGTTAAGTGTGAGGGCAATCTCCTTGAGCCATTTAGTCAATCAAACTCTACTTAATTCAGTTTAATGTGATTTTGCCATAGCATGATTAACTTTTAAAGTTTTGTTACAGATTTGTAAGGAAAACACATACAGGACTATTGATTTATAATAATAATTATTATTCTGTCTTAGGTTGTTTCTTAGAAAATATAACAGTTCATAATGTATAAGTNGAGGATTTTTCTTTTCCTTAAATGATCAGCAATTTTAATTATTGCTATTGTTTGCTTCACAGGATCAAAGAGAATAAGTGATAGTGAGGTCTCTGATTATGACTGTGATGATGGAATTGGTGTAGTGTCAGGTAAGAATTTTATAGTAATAAGAAGGAACTATAATCATTATTTACCAATGAACATGTAAATAGACAGATAAATATAATTAATGAGTTACAAAGAACTACCCTGTTTATCCCCCACCCCCAAAACAGCCTTATGGCAGTTTAAACTGAATAATTCCAGTTGCTGGAATACCTGTATGGATTGTTAGATTGAATATTCTTACTGAAAGATGTCTCATGAGTACTTACCAATTTTCTATTTTCAAATTACTAAATAATAAGGATTTCATTATAAGTTTGAGAAGTTACTGTATAACTAAAGCTCCTTTATATTTCACTAACAACGTGGAAAAATCTTTTTACTATCACAAACAGCCACATGTATCAAATATTTGAATGCACTTTTTAAAAATTTTGTTCATTGTTGTTATGGTAAGTATCAGATACAGCTGCATTTTGAAATTGTGATATTGTAGTTTTAAAATATTGCCTCACTTACGGCTACAAATTTGTCTGATGATTTAATAATTTAGCTAAGTAGCTATTTTTAATAAATTTTGGAAATGTTTTTAAATATACTCTATTATAAAAATGTTTGATTCTCTTCTGCTTGAAGGTTAATTAGCCTAGCAAGTTTCATAAGCATAGCCAGTTTTATCATGAACAAAATATTTTATGTTCTGTTGTATGTAAGATGTGCTATAGTTGCATCAGTGACTGATAACTTTTGTTGGACAAATTTTGATAGAGTATGAGTCAGTTTGCTTGCTCTCAGTGTACTACATTTAAAAAAACTCAACACAGTCCTTTTAGCCTTTATTTTTTGCACTAAGGTGAATAATATATTAATTCACTAAGACTACAAAAATATTTTTTATGTTTTATCATTTGTGAATTGAATCTTAATAAAGTCATATTTCTCATGATATCTTGCTTGGAGATTGTTAGCATTTTCCCCTACTTGTATTCTATTTTTTATTAATTGACTTTTCAACTTCTTTTCTTTATTAAATATCTAGCCACATCAGATTTTTTACCCAAAATATTTTTCTTCAGGTCATTAAAGCTCTTTGTCTTGATGTCATTTGAGGCATATCTCAGTTCTTTTATTTTCTACTTCCAGGATGACAAAAAAAATGATTATGTTATTTTTTTCCATTTTATTAAAGAATATATCTTTTGAAAAAATTTTTTTTCAGGAATCATTAATTATTTGGGTTAATACTTTCTGGAATAATCTTTACTATTGCAGAATATTATTTAGCAAGCCTACAGAATACAAAGTGTTGATCCTGGGCTCATTATTGTTTACCACCATAAAATATCGTTGTTTCTTGTCTCAGTATTATTAATATTTTTGCTATATGGTGATTCATTCAATAATCCATGGAGGAAAAAATACTGCTGTATAATATCCTCTGTATTGCTATTTTGAAATCAAGCGTAATTTTTGAGATAACTTCAAATACTTGGAATCAAAGTTTAAATGTTTGCTTCAAATGATGTTCAGAATGCTTTCTAATATTGTTTACTTCTGAAAGAAATATCTGTATTGACTGTAGAAATTGGGATTCCCAGGTTGCTCAGTGGGTAGAGAGCCAACTTGCCAATGCAGGAGACACAGGAGACTCAGGTTTGATCCCTGGTTCAGGAAGATCACCTGAAGGAAGGCATGGCAACCCACTCCAGTATTCTTGCCTGAAAGTGAAAGTTAGTCACACAGTCGTGTCCGACTCTTTGCAGTCCCACTGACTGTAGCCTGCCCAGCTCCTCTGTCCATGGAATTCTCCAGGCAAGAATACTGGAGTGGGTTGCCATTTTCTTCTCCAGGGGGTCTTCCTGAACCAGGGATCAAACCTGGGTCTCCTGCATTACAGGCAGATTCTTTACCAACTGAGCCAACTTTGCCATTCTTGCCTGGAAAATCCCATAGACAGAGGAGCCTGGCGGGCTACAGTACATGGGGTTGCAAAGAGTTGGACACGACTTAAGCAACTGAACATGCATGCACTACAGAAAGTAGGAACTTTTGTCAGGTTAATTATTCTAAATATTTATAGTTGTTGAGAACTATCTGAAGCTCTTCTGGTCAATGAAGAGATGAAAATGTTTTTAGAATAAGCTTAATTCTTTTAATGAAGATTACTAACTATGTAAAAAAGTGAGCATAGTAGCTGTCTAAATATTTGAATATTTGTCATTCCTTCTCAATTTAAGTGTTTATAAAATATTATTTTATGTTAGCATTGTGCTTTATTCATTATGCTTTACATTTACTATATTTAAAGCCTTTCACTAACATTTTATGTTTTTCAGTAAATTACAAAATACTAAACATCTTAGTGTGTGGATAACTGTAATCTTAATATTTCCACCTTTAGATTATCGACACAATGGTCGAGATCTTCAAAGCTCAACATTGTCAGTGCCAGAACAAGTAATGTCATCAAACCACTGTTCACCATCAGGGTCTCCACACCGAGTAGATGTTATAGGAAGGACTAGATCTTGGTCACCCAGTGTCCCTCCTCCACAGAGGTAAGACAGCATAACATTTTATAGGATGATATTATAAGCCTATTTATCTTAAAATATTATTGGAAATTTATAAAGATAGGTTCTTATAGAAAAAAGTTGTTTAGGGAAAAACATATGTGCTAGTCAATAGCCTATATAATGGGAGTAATACGAAATATGGGCTACTTTGTAACTTTGGATGACCTAAATATGATTTTATTATAAAATTCGTAGTCATAAGTTCCGTTCAGTTCAGTTCAGTTGCTCAGTCGTGTCCGACTCTTTGCAACCCCATGAATCGCAGCACGCCAGGCCTCCCTGTCCATCACCAACTCCTGGAGTTCACTCAAACTCACGTCCACTGAAAGAAGATACAAATTCCAGTCTCATATATATATTGAGCAGATCTAGTTAGACCCAACAAATTATACTCATGAATAATATTGACATATTAAGAAATAGGAAAGAATAAACATTTGTTGGAGCAATACAGTTAAGAACAATCATCAGAATACTAAAAGGAAATATGTGAGCAGTGGGAAGAATTGCTTGCTGCTGCTGCTGCTGCTAAGTCACTTCAGTCATGTCCGACTCTGTGCTGGAAATCTGCAATTCCAGGTCTTACATTTAGAGGAAAATTCTAATCAATCCAGTTAAGTTATAGAGATGCTTATTGGAGTAAGAACCAAGGAAATAATGTTTCTGAACAGGAAATATGTGCATAATTTCACATTTTATATACTTGCAATGTTTAAGGCAGTTTGAACTCTTAGAATGACAATCTTAACACATTAATTTTAAATGAGTAATTGAGTTAGTTTTAGACATTTAGACTTAGAATTTTAGATTGACATCTTAATTTTATACATGACATTAGACTGTCAAAGAGAACAAGATTTATTATATTTATAAATTTAACTTACTTAATTATAAGGATANAAGATTTAGGTTATTGTGTAAATGGGACTAAAATTATTAAAAATCTTCTGAAAAGTAACTGTTTAAATGTGGTAGACTTATCAGTAGAATAATAAGATTTGTAACCTGAAATTTAAAGTGCAAGAGAGAATAAGATTTTAAATTTGTAGTTTTAGTAAATTAAACCCTTTCTCATTAAAAAAAAAGAATTCTTGACTTATCAGAGAATGAATATTTGAACACACCAGTAGAAAATAGGCATGGATTTTAGATTAGATTCATTTATTCATGGATTTTAGATTAGATTTTAGATTAGATTCCTGCACTTAACAGAAAGCCTGTAATAGCAGGAGCTTGTGTAAAAGGTTTATTCCATCCAGGAAAAGAATGTGTTTAGTCACTCAGTCGTGTCCAACTCTTGGGTCCCTATAGATTGTAGTCTGCCAGGCTCCTCTGTCCATGGGATACTCCAGGCAAGAATACTGGAGTGGGTTGCCATTTCCTTCTCCAAGGGATCTTCCCAACCCAGGAATCAAACCCAAGTCTCCTGCATTGCAGGCAGACTCTTTACCGACTGAGCTACAAGGGAAGCCCATAAGATTAGTAGACAACCCAGGCCAAGAATGGTGGCTTAAAAAACTAGTCATTGATTGGTTATAAAAATATCAGTTTAGATTAAAAAAATAAACAATTATTATCCCTAAATTAAGGTGGCCAATAAGCAACATGCTGAACTCACTTTCTCCACACAAATCTATACTTCCTCCTATATTTCATATTTTATTATCACTACTATACACCTGGGCTGCTGCTGCTGCTAAGTCACTCAGTCATGTCCAACTCTGTGCGACCCCATAGACGGCAGCCTACCAGCCTCCTCCATCCATGGGATTTTCCAGGCAAGAGTATGGGAGTGGGGTGCCATTGCCTTCTCCCACGCACCTGAGAGTCACCCATTAATAGTTTTCATAATCCTTATCTTCATCCCTACTGATAGTACCTTAATTTTATGTCGTACCTCTCTTATGGCTTCCTGTGTGGCACTAGTGGGTACTGCCTACCAACGAAGGAGACGTAGGAGAGGTAAGAGATCCGGCTTCCATCTCTGGCTCAGGAAGATCCCCTGGAGGAAGAAATGGCAACCCACTCCAGTATTTTTGCTTGGAAAATCCCATGGACAGAGGAGCCTGGAGGACTACAGTCCATGGGTCACAAAGAGTTGGACAGGACTGAAGCAATTTAGCAGGCACACACCTGTTACAGCAGCAATCTCCTATTTTTTTGTCAATCTCCAGGTGAAATTTATAGATTTAGCCAGAAGTGCAATTAGTTAAAACAAAGCAAAACTCTTTGAGGTTGACATTACAGTGATCTTTTGTCTTTTTCTACTGTCTTTATTTAAAACCTTTATTTTTTAGCATAATATATGATTATGGTTTATTAAGATATTTAATGGATCTTGCCATTTCAGTCGAAATGTGGAACAGGGACTTCGAGGGACACGCTCTGCTATAGGACATTATAATACAATTAGCCGAATGGATAGACATCGTGTCATGGATGACCATTATTCTCCAGACAGAGACAGGTAAATTTAATCAAATACTGTGAGACCATATTATAATTGTTGCCTACAGGAAGAAAGATTACCATAAAATGTTTTCATCCTGAACTTGGGTACTTCTTATCTTAGTTTTTGAAACCATGTGCTTCGTTTACAATATCTACATTAATTCTTATGACTCACATTATTTTAAAAAATTAAAGAAACAAAAAGCAACCTTTTGTTTGCTAAGAAAATAAATTCATTTTGCTCTTGCAGTTTTGGTACTTTGTTAATCAAGCCAGTTAGTTAAGTTAGTGAACTTGCATGTGAAATTATAATGATAATCATAAGGAAAACAGGATGTTTTATTATTTTTACTTTATCATAACCAATTACTATACTGAAAAATACTTTCATGAGACAGTATATTTAAAATCTTTTACATTCATCTGGTAAATCAGTGTGGCTTTTTGTATATAGTCATGTTGAGACAAGTCTGGTTTGTTTAAACAGACAGAAAAACTGATTCATGAAGAGGTTTTTCCTCATGGCTTTCAGTAAACCTTTTAAACAGCTTAAAGAATTATACTTGTTGACTGCTGTGCTTGGAAGACTTCTCTGAATTTTCTCTATTAAATATGATATACTTAGGCATGTTTTAGTACATACGTTAATTACTAATAATTTTTTAACAAGCTAATTGATTAATCCTCTAGTACATGATTATATATGAAATGAAAAATGCTATGGTATTTCCCCAAAACTACCAAGTGGGTTTAAGATAAGGATTAGAATAGAAAGCTTAATTTGCTGTTCAGAGAATATTATGATAAAATAACAAAGGAACTCAGAAGTCTCTTTAATATGCATCCTAAACTAATTTTAGTAAAAAACACTGGGGGGAAAGGTAGAGATTCAATCAATTGATATGAAATTTTTTTGTCAATACTTATAAATTTAATTGTTTTGTCCAAATCTAGTCTAAGTCTAACTCAGTTCAAGCTTATAACATTGTGTTGGAGTACACTTTTCCAAAAGAAATATAGGGAATATCTTAGTCTTCAATAGTGTCAATCAGCTATTGGCTTTTGTGTCTGACATTTAAGAAGAAATAGGAAGTGAATAAATTAATTTTAGNTCTGACATTTAAGAAGAAATAGGAAGTGAATAAATTAATCTTAGTGTCAAATGAAAGCTACTGTAGTGTTTTATTTATTTTTAATTTATTTGACTTTTTCATAGGGGTTTGTGTCTTTAAAGTAATTATAGGCATGTTACCTACAGAAATGAATACTTATCAAGTACAATAATATTGAAAAAGGTAACTATATTAGAATGATTAGGAATGCATCATATTAGGATGGATGAGTGAGTTTTGCATTACCTAGTAGAATTTTTTAAGAATTGATAATATCTTGCAATTTTTCATGTAGTGACTCCTAAACTCCTTGTACACACTGAAGGCATGTTAAGCAGATGATGAGGGAGGAAAGCCTGAAATGACTGTAAATCCTCCAAGTTTATGTAGAATGAACGAGATATGTTCTCTGAAGGCAATATGGTCTGGGTCAAATCTTGCAGGGAAGAACAGAAGAAAATTGACCTCCAGAATTTTAAACAAAAATAGTCACTGTCATGAAAAGCACATAATATTTTATTGATATTTTGAGACAAAGAGCCCTAAGATTAATGACTTGAAAAGTGCTATTCAATCCTTGGTATTAGTTAATATTTGAATTAGTCATACTTGAAATGTCATATTTTATTGTTTACAACATTATGAATCTTTTAATTTGGCAAAAACATTCAAATAATTCAGAGATTTTGTGGGGAAATTGATCCACGTGATTTCCTTACTGTTTTAAAGTCTTGTACATTACCAGATCGTAATTACTCTTCATTGTGAGCTGTTTTAAATCCTTTTAGAAATGGATAAAATAGAATTTCATTTAAATAGGCCTATAAAACCATTTCTATATTAATTTTGAGTATTTTTGCAATCATTATTCATTAATATGAGGAATCAAAAATGAAAAGCACAGTATTATCCATGAAAATAGTCTATCACAGTATTAAACAGTGGTGTTCTTAATTTCTGTTTTATCCTAATATTAAAAAGATTTTACATAATAAAATGCATATGAAGGCATGAAGGCATTGTTATTTTTATGTACTGTTTATAATAGATGACAAGAATACTCTAATCCTCCTGCAGTGAATTTTCATGAACTGCATTTTATAGAGCTGATAAATAATACTGTTGATTTAAAAGCCTAAAAAATAATTTCCTTTGAGATGATAAGTAAAATTTAGATATTTTGAGTAGTGCGTTAATCTTGCTTATCAGTAAGAATTGACACACTGGACTAGAATAGTTCATGAAATGTATTCTTTTTCATGGGATTTGGAACCAAATGGCATTGGGCTGGAATTTAGATTTTTTACCACTTGATCGCTCTGTATCTTTGATTTGATTTCCTTATCTATTTGATTTCTTTATGTATAAAATTGGAATATTAACACCAACTTTATAGGGTTGTTGGGTAGATTAAGTGAAACAGTGCCACCAATTCAATGGTATGAACTCAGAAAAAGTACCTCTTAACATTTTAAAAGGATCTTTTAGCTTATAAATAATTTACATTTTAATGTGCTCATCTATTAAGCAGAGAAAAGAGAAGTCAGTCAATTCAGTTGTTTTTTTGAAGTGGCTTGTAGAGGATGTAGGATATATGTTAGACCTTGAAAAACGAGCATGTTTATTTAGGCAACAACAAAAGATACAGAGGCAGAATATACATATACTCTCAGAAAGACCCAGTAAGGACAAGGGGACATACTAGAAAATTGTGAATAAAGATAATAGCTTAAAAAAAAAAGATAATGGCTTTTACATCGGCCATGTTGGGTGATAAATGATACAACCCCATGGACTGTGGCTTGCCAGGCTCCTCTGTCCATGAAATTCTCCAGGCTAGAATATGGTATGGGTAGCCATTCCCTTCTCCATGGGATATTCCTGACCCAAGGATGGAACGCCAGTCTCCCACATTGTGGGCGGATTCTTTATTGTCTGAGCCACCAGGGAAACCCCAGTAAATGATACTATGTGACGTTAGTTTATAGTACTTGGTTGGGCTTCCCAGGTGATGCTAGTAGTAGAAAACCCATCTGCCAATGCAGGAGACATAAGAGACATTTTGATCCCTTCGTTAGGAAGATCCCCTGAAGGAGGATATGGCAACCCACTCCTGTATTCTTGCCTGGAGAACCCCATGGACAGAGGAGGGGCTGTTGGACTACAGTCCCTAGCATCACAGAGTCAGACGGGACTGAAGCGACTTAAGCATGCACACACACTTGTTTAAACTTACATGGTGTAAGAAAGATATCCTTTTATTATAGGTAATATAAGAAGAATTATACATAGAATTTTGATTGGGTCTTTATTTCTCTGCACATCTCATTTTATTAGTACTAGTCAAATTCCTTTTCTTTTTTGAAAAGAAAGAAGGTTAATTACAAGTAATTCAGAAACTTCCTTACAGCGATATTAAATAAAAATGATTAATGTAATAGTCGTCTTCCTCTTCATTCCTCCTACTTTTTTGTATCATTATTTCTCTGGTAAATCCTGGTAACTACTACAACTAGGAACATCATTTTCTGTAGCAAACTATGTGACTTTAGTATTAGAAATCATTTCAAGAGCTTGTTTATTATAGGAGTTAACTTACTACTAGAATAAGTATAGAGTACTAGATGCTATTTCTATAATATGTCATAGATATCTTACAGTACACATTTTTCATGTCTGTCGTAGAGACTGAAATATATTGGTTGGATTTAATATATTGGTTGCTTTCACTGTCTTTCGCTTTCACTTTTAATTCCATAGAGTATACTTTCAGCCTGATAAGGAAGAAAAATAATACTGGCAGAAGATATATTACTTCATAAACTTCTTTCTTCTGTTCATTCAATTAATGCATTTATATTCTATAATGTTTTATAGAATAGGGCATATTTACCCTATTATATGAATTTCTGAAATACTTCAAACACATGATATTTCACTATTCTTTAACAGGCTGTCAGCTACCAAAAATTACCAAACCATTTCAGTTATCAGCTATGAGAGAAATACATCTCTGAAAGTTTGAAAACATAGAGAAAGTAAATGAAAAAGAAAACTCATCCCACAAATTAATGCAACTTTTTATTTATTATATTTCAGGACTATATTTTTACTTTTTAAATCATAGTGTATTTTAGGAACTATAAAGTATCAAAATAGTGCAGTGTTAAAAACAGTTTGGTATTAAATTGAGATTGTTGGAAATTTAGCTTTCAAAATCTCCAGATTACTTAAGAGTGAGATTTTTATCTCTTTTTTACAGCCCTTTTTGCGTATCTGGTAGTTCCTAAAAGGGAACATGGGGTTGCAAAGCATTGGACATGACTGAGCGAATGAACTGAACTGAACTGAGAAGGGAACGTTCAGGCTAATGAAATACAATGGAAGGATAATTCATTATAAAATAGTTTTGTTTTATCTTCAAAAATTAAATTTCTTAGTAAGAATCAAAGTGTGTCAGGAAATTAGATCAATAATCTTTTTTAGTTCTTTGGATAGTCAAATTTTTTATCAGGATTTGAGAATCTATAAGTTCCTATATTAATCTTTTTTAAAAAATTTAGTCACATTTTGTGGCAGTAGATTAATTTCTAAAATAAGCAAGCAGCTCATACAACTTAATACCAGAAAAACAAACAACCCAATCAAAAAGTGGGCAAAAAACCTAAACAGACATTTCTCCAAAGATGACAGATGGCTGGTAAAAACATGAAAAGATATAACCTCACACCAGTCAGAATGGCCATCATCAAAACGTCTACAAACAATAAATGCTAGAGAGGGTGTGGAGAAAAGGGAACCTTCTTGCACTGTTGGGGGGTAATGTAAATTGATGCAGCCACTATGGAAAACAGTATGGAGATTTCTTAAAAAACTAGAAATAAAACCAATGGAATTGCTGCATTGACCCACTAATCCCACTCTTAGGCATATACCCTGAGGAAACCAAAATTGAAAAAGACACATGTACCCCAGTATTCATTGCAGCACTGTTTACAGCAGCTAGAACATGATGAATGGATAAAGAAGCAGAGGTACATATATACAGTGGAATAGTATTCAGCCATAAAAAGGAACACATTTCAGTTAGTTCTAATGAGGTGGATGAACCTAGAGCCTATTATACAGAGTCAAGTAAGTCAGAAAGATAAAAACAAATATTGTATATCAATGCATATATATTGAATCTAGAAAGACAGTACTGTTCACCCTATTTGCAGAGCAGCAATGGAGACACAAACATAGAGAACAGACTTATGGACACGGGGGTGGTGGGAGGAAGGAGAGGGTGGGAGTATGAAGAGCATAACATGGAAACATATACATTACCATAAGTAAAATATATAGCCAATGGAAATTTGCTATGTGACTCAGGTAACTCAAACTGGGGCTCTATAACAACCTAGAGGGGTGGAAGGGAGGTTCAAAAGGGAGGGGACATAGGTATGCCTATAGTTGATTCATATTGATGTTTGGCAGAAACCAACACAATATTGTAGAGCAATTATCCTTCAATTAAAAATAAATAAATGTAATTTTTTTTAAATAAGTAAAGGGGCTTAGACCAAAAAGAAAAAATTGAGTCATCTTTTGGTTTCCTGTTTTATTCTTTTGCAATGAGTTAAAATTCTGCTTAATTTTTTAAAAATTTCAAGCAAATTGGATTAAATGTAATATTTAAAATAACTTACTTTAACTCCTTATGTACATTCAGGACATTATTTATTGCATAGATTTTATTAATTTGGGGAGGAAAGTAAGCATGCTTTAATGGAGAAGTGTAAATAAAATGTTTTTAAATTGCTCTAAGTGGATGCAGCAAATGACCACTGTATCTTAGGTGAATTTTAGGGGACTTACTAAAATAGTATGGTTAATTTCTGTAATATTCACAGATGCACTTTTATACTATTACTCCAAGGGGAATCATGACCAGATTATTTTAAGAGGTATAACATGTCTATGGAAAAGCATATAGTCACTGTTATCCAGAGAAACAGAATTGTTAGGCTGGATATAGAGAGATTGATAATAGATAGATAAATATATAGACAGGTGATAGATAGATTTACTATGAGGAATTGGCTCACATGATTATACAAGCTGAAAAGGTCTACCTTCTGCTGTCTGCATGCTGGAGACTTGTGAAATGATGGTATAATTCAGAGTACAAAGGCCTGAGAACCGGGTGAGCCAGTGGTGTATTAATCTCAGTCAGAGGGCCAGAGAGCTATGGGATGTCACGCTCATGCCTGATGTCCACCCACACTGGAGTGGGCAATGTACTGATTCCACTGAATCAAATGAGAATCTCATCCTGAGATACCTTTACATACATTCCCAGAAATAATGTTTAAGGTGAGCATCCCTTGGCCAGTTAAGTTGATACATAAAATTGACCATCACAGAAAGGGAAATAAACAAACTGTTGTGTCATGATGATGATTCCTGTATAGTGTTTTCTATGGCTTTACAGAGATGAAATTTATTCTGAGCTTCTCAAGGAAAATATTAAAAGTTGGGTGATTATATATATGCTCTATGAATATGAAAATTTTAACAGCTTTGAATTTTACACATCTTTGTTACCCTTAAGTAATTTTCAGAGACAGTCTATTCCTTTTTAATGCAGTAAATCCCAACATCACTACTGTTGGGTATTCTTTCTACTCTTTGTAAAGCCAGAAAAATCTTTTTGAAACTGTTATCCTTATTTCTTATACTGCATAGGTTTTTAATCTTTTGTTTACAGTTCTAGAGTGTTTCTGAGATTATATGAATGACTGCTCTCTTTAAACAGTAGGTTCCACATGAAAAGATCATAATTCTGCTTTACTTTTGAGTTCAACTCAAAATATATTTATTGAATGTGTTAGGCATTCTGCACAAAGATTTAGAGTAGGCATTATCCTGGTCTAGCTAAGCACGTGATCCAATTGATTATACCAAGTACTTATACAATATAGTAACTAATTATAAAATGTAAAAGACCATGAGGCCTAAGCATAATAGGATTAGAACAGATTGGAGAGGAAATGACTTGCCTGAATCTATTGGAAAGAGCTTCTAAGAGAAGTTGGACTTTAAAAATTAGTAGAATTTTGAAACGCAGTGAAGTGGAGACAGAGAAGGAATGATGGACAGGACGTTCTTGGCAGAGTGTGGAGCATGAGTGTTGAGTATGAACTTAGTCTGAAAGTCAGGAAAGTATGGAATATATTTAGACAGTCTTAGTCAGTCTGCTGTACCTAGATAAAAAGTGATGGTATGGGAAAAGTGAAGTAATAGGAGATGAAGATTGAATGTAGCTTAGAAATTAGTTTGTTTACAATTTTAAAGAATATGTACTTGTTTTTTGAGATGGATATTAATTGAAGCATTTGGAGCAATGTACCTACATGATCAGAATCATAATTTACAAATATAGTTCTATAGGCAAGGTGGATTGGGAGAGGGTTGGGCTCTGAAGGGAGACTTAATAGGAGATTATTTCAGTGGACATGTTAAGCCTGATTTATAGTGGCAGTAAAAAAGGAAAACAAGGGATAAATCTGAGTTATTTAGGCATTAGAATGAGCAATGGTTATAAATCAATTGAATGTGGAAAATAAGGAAAATGGATAAGTTAAATTTTGAGACTTTATAGCTTGGTTTATCAAAAATTTAAATTCTTGGTTGAAACTGAGATTACAAGAAAACAAATAGCTGAAGTACTATATTAAATTCCAAAGAGGATTAAAGAATTATAATTAACTACTGGGAGGCCCTTTAAAATGATAGGGTTCTAGATTTTAAAGATATGTGAAGGACTGCTGTTGTAGGTAAGGATGAAGCCAAATGGGTAGGATCCAGGCTTCTTACTCCCTCTGTAGACAGTGCCATTCTGATTTTATTGGATTCCTAAATATTGGTTTGGCATAAATTTTTTGAAAAATCAAATGATCTTCTGCTTAAAAAGAACGTTGGAAAGCTACTGCTCCAGCTGTCTTACAATTGCAGCCCCAGATGTTCAAATTGGCCAATGTCTTACATGTCTCACAGTTAGCGTGTGTTTTTCTGAAATGCCTACATGACACTCAAGCACCCATGTGGAGATCTCAGGAAGCTGCTGGAAATGTGAAACCCAAAGAAAAATCAAGGTTAAACCAAAGTGAGAATTTACACTATAAAAACAAATAGTATTATCCAGAAAAAATGTGTTTGAGTATGAAGATAGTCTTGGAAAAATCTTGGGAGACCACTGCCTCTGAGGAATAAAAGAAAGGGAATCAATAAGTGAAATGGATAAAGAAACAGTTAGCAGGCGGGAGACCAGGCCAATGTGTACATGTTAAGAGCCTGAATTTTGGCTGAAGGAAGCCCTGAGTTTAAAAGCCAGTTGTGCTCCTTACTTTACAGCTGTGCACAAGCACTCAGAGCCAGTTTTCTCTGTCTGTGGGAATACTAGACCCTATCTCGAAGGGTTGTTATGAGTAGTAAGTGAGACATAGACAAAACTTTAATGGAGTATATGGCACATAGTTAAGTGTTAATAGACACTATTAAAGAATCCGCCTGCCAATGGAAGAGACTTAAGAGACTCGATCCCCGGGTTGGGAAGATCCCCTGGAAGAGGAAATGCAACCCACTCCAGTATTTTTGCCTGGAAAGTTCCATGGACAGAGCAGCCTGGCGGGCTACAGTCCATAGGGTAGCAAAGAGTCAGACAAGACTGAGCTCACACACAAATTTGTAATAGCCTGAGAGAATAGTGTTTCAAAAACCAAGAGAGTGTCAAGAAATAGAGGTTGAAAATCAGTGTCTAAAGCCATAGATAAATGGAGCATAATGAAGATCAATAAGAAATTAAAGGAGTTTTTAGAATTTCACAGATAAAACTCACAGAATACCTTGAAGGGAATAGTAGAGGCAGAAGTCAAATTACAGAAACTTTAGGCATGACTGAAAAGTGAGAAAGTGATAGCAAGAATTGTAGATAGATCTAAAAGACGTTTTATGATGAAAAAAGAGAGAGGAAGGCAAGGTTACTGAAGTTTTATTTTGAGAATTAAATGTGATTGTGGAAGGGAAGGCATGAGACAAAAATGAATGAAGCAAGGCCATATGGGAAGTAGGATTACAAGTAGAGGAATTTCTTCCTTTTTTGGAGAAGAATAGGGCAAGTAAAGATACAAATGTATATGTCTTCTTTAGAGATGTTGAGAGAGATCAAGGTGGGTTTCCATTTTTTTTTGAAGCATAATGATAATCTGCCAAAATTAAGTGTTTTGACATGAAAGATNCCAAAATAGGAAGCATCTGTATTATGATACATTTTATAGATGGTGCTGAAGATGTTTGTGATAATTGATAAGATTTTATTTTTAAATATTATTTGTTTAAATCTCAATTCGTTACATTCTGTTGTGTCTTGTTTTAGAATATTTAGACCATTTTAACCTTTAGCACTGCCGTATTACAATGGACACTGAGAAGAAGGAGCAAACTTTCCAGTAACGATTTTCATTTGCTTTGCTTGCTCTCTGCTATCTTTTTTAAATCTCACTTTTAAAAATTAAACTATACCGTCTTCATTTCCTTCCTGAGTCTCATTTATGTTCTTGTTTCTGCCATGCTTGCAGTCATTTTCTTACTCTACCTCGCTCCAGATACAGTCAGAGCATTGAACAGCATCACAGGGATGGAAGGTATTTTTTTCTTACAATTGAGTCTGTTTGTAGAATTGCATGTGCCTGTCTATTGATAATAACTCACTACTATATTTTATATATACATGTTTGTAGTTATTGATGAAGTATATAAATATTATCCTTGTAAAAAAGTAGGAAATAAAACATATGTAAACAATTTAATTGTATTGGGCTGGGATCATCTCTGTGATGATTCTAAAAATGTAATTCACCAGAAATTACTTTTGAATCATTACATGGAGAAGTAGAATAACAGTATTTTTAAAGATTAATACAGTTGACAGCTCATCTTCCTGTGGAGAGTTCATAATTAGATATTCAGACAGCACTAGTTGATAACAACCCACTTCCACCTCCCTCCAAATCAGCCTTTGAAAAGTGCTTATATTGAACGGAGGCTGAACTCAGGTTTATGATTACTTTACCAAGGGTAGCTGTATCTGTGATTGGTTATAGTAGATGAATCTGGATCCCTGGAGAATACTGGGTTTGTGGGAAAATCCTTGTTCATTTCTCTCTCTCCCACCATTCTCCTTGTATTGAAGAGAAATATAAATTACCTGGCATTTAACAGAAAGGAGGATTACCTCTCTAGTTATTCCCAGAAGGAAATCTAGCAGGGAAAGAATGTCTCTAAAGCTTGCAGTTTCTCAAGGCTAAATATAGCTGTAGGGATTTGAGCCAGTTCAGTGACAACATTTTGAGGCCCTGTGGACAGAGAAAAGAACAACAATGATAATGTGGTTGTGGGTTCAGCTATACAGATAGGGAATTAATGTGCTGTACTCACTCTGACTATAGTTTCAGAGTGATTTGGGTTCTTTGTGGCCACTTTTATCCTATTAGTTTAGTTAGTTGAGAGTTGATAATGAAAGAGCTTAGAAAAAATAATTGAAACTAGTGGGTAAATACCTAAGATTGAATTCATTTAGACAAATATGGAAGGAAACATAAGAGATAGGATCAACAATAAATTCCTAATAATTCAAGTTTCGTGATGTCTTTCTGTACGTGTATCTGAAATTTAGTGCCTTCAGTTTTACTATACTGTAGTGGTTAATGCTATGTTTTATTTTCTTTTACATTTCTTAGTCTCTTTTTCTATTTTTTTGCTTCAATACTAAATAATTTTCGTTTTTTTATTGTTAGTGTTTGTCATCTTTATGATTGCTGTATATTACTTTCAAACTCTTTCAGTTGCAACGATTATAAATTCATCTTACAAAAACGTGAAAAATACTTATATACTATCGTTATAATTGGGTAAGACTTTTTTTAAGGTGGTTGGCATGAATGAGATATTATTGACTATAGAATTCTTATGCTGGTATCTTTCCACTTAACCATAAATTAAAATCATGCATCACATTAGTTTTTATGCCCTATATTTTTCTTAGTTATCAATAAGTAGATTGCTTCATATTATTTATTCTTTCAGTGAACCAACATAGATAGAGCCAGTCCTTGAACAGCTTTAGGTTGATTATCAATTTCATATTCTTACTCTGTCTCTCAACCTCAGCCTCGCTGGCCTATTTTGAAAGAGAGATTTCTGAACTGTCTTTTGTACCATAATTTAGTTTGTGGTCAGGGCATACAATACCACTGATGTTTATATTAAAGGAAAACACAGGAAAATCAGTTTTAGAAAACAAATTATCAAATAAGTTACTCTAAGATTTGTTGTCACTTAAATGATTCAAATTTGTGAGTCTAGTGTACTTACTCTGGAAAAATTGAATAGACATTGTAAGAATGCAGGTCTTTAGTTGCTTTCAATAATATTATCTTTTATTATTGTTAGTTTGATTCACACAAAAGCATGTCTGCATGTTTTAAAGCGTAGTAGTAAAATAAACATTTAGGAATCTACTACCCATACCAAGAACCAGAATATATAGTTAATATTCCTCCATCTACCTCTAGGCTTCTTGCCTGTTGCATTCCTATTGTATTTCACAGAAATAGTAAATACTGTATTGAATTTTCAGCTTAACATTTCCTTCGTTTGTTTGTGTTTTTTTTTAAGTGACTTTGATTTATTTCTCTCTGCTAACTTTCTGAGTTACTTAGTTCTTCTGACTCCCACTTCAGTCCACTGTGAGATTCTGGGGATTATTGAGGATACAAAAACTCATCTAGTCAGCTATCCCTTCTCCTTTATTTATTACCATAATGTTTAATGCATCTTGTTTAACCCCTGTACCTTTGTACATATTGCAGCTGAACACAGCCATGCATTTCCCTTACATGTTGATATCATCTGTTGACTTCTTGGATATACTATTTTGTTTTCTGAAGATTTTAGCATGTGGCCTTAGTCTTCCTCTTTATCATAATTCCTGCCATGTATCTGAATGATGTTGTGTGTGTGCGTGCTCAGTCATGTCCAGCTCTTCTCGACCCCATGGACTATAGTCCGCCGGGCTTCTCTGTCCTTGAGATTCTCCAGGCAAGAATGCTGGAGTAGTTTTCCATTTCCTTCTCCTGGCAATGTTAGCATTCACCTGAATGATCTATTTAGCACCCACTCACTTCCTTGAGTATGTCACATTGGAGGTAGTGAGCTTTACTCTCAGTTCTGCTTTAGTTACTCACTCCCATGGCCATGCTCTGAATATTATCATCACTTGAAACTGTTCTACCTTTGAAATATAAAAAAAAAAAATTTAATATAACTTTTAAAGATTGCTTTCCATTTATAGCTATTACAAATGCTTTACTCTTGGACAATAACTACACATGGTTCTTTCTTATTCTTTCATTGAGTTACTTTTAACTCACTGATTCTTTTATCCACTCTGTTTACCCCTATACCTTTCCCAATTTGCTTCCACTTTACTTACATATCTGGAGGTTGAATCCATTCTTGGAAACATCCTCAGTTCAGTTCCCTTGCTTCCTTGTTCTTCTTTTACATTTTTGACGAAGTCCAAGTCTGGAGCAACCTCTTTCTCTTGACAAATGGTTTTGATCTAAATTCTAATTACCTATTGGAGAAAAGTTCTCTCTAATTACCTATTGGAGAAAAAAATGACTGAACATTCAAAGGAAAAGTGACCTCTTTATTGAGGATTATGAAAAGAATAAAAAGAAATTGGTACCAACTTTCTAAGCATTCAGTTTCCCAGTCTATATTTCAAGGTGGCATTTACTGTCATGGTCTGGAAATTCCCCTTCTGTGAATAAATATGTATTAATAGTTCCAAGTAGACCATAGTTTGGCTGTATAAAATCTGGAATTTTAGGAATGGAATAAATGTTAACTCAGCATGGCATCTTCAATATGTGAAGAATCAGAACCATTGGCTTCTCTACTTCACATTTGTAAAATAAAATATTATGTATGCTGTCTCTTTGGAACAGATGAATAGAAGCTTAATGTTTGCTAAACTTTTATATTACCTCAGGAAACAAATATTTAACTAATATTAGGGATCAAGACTTTTTCCTCTAGACAAGTTACACCGACCAGGGAAAAATTATATTTGATCATTGTGAATTTTAAAACACATTCAAAATTTAAACAAACATATTTGGAATGGATATCATGTTACCTTTTATTGATATCCCTCAAAGATATATCCTTTATTTCAATTAATATATCTTTTATATTTTAAAATCTCTCCTCATATCTTACTTTCCCCCCAAGTATGTATCTTAACTTAAAACTGTACATGGGGCTTCCCAGGTGGTGCAAGTGGTAAAGAACCCACCTGCCAATGCAGGAGATGTAAGAGATGCAGGTTCAACCCCTGGACTGAGAATTCCCCTGGAGGAGGGCATGGCAGTCCACTCCAGTATTGTTGCCTAGAGACTCCCATGGACAGAAGAACCTGGTGGGCTATGGTCCATGGAGTCACAAAGAGTCAGAGTCAGACACGACTGAAGTGACTTCACTTGCACACATGCGAAGCTATACATAGCATATTAAGGAATCACTAACATTGATAGTGGACATGGCAACTTTTGCATAAAGGTGTGATGGAGGAGATGACAGGTGGGCTATATCTTAAAGGAAGAATTAGAAATATTTAGGTAGAGTAATGGAGAAGGCAATGGCACCCCACCCCAGTACTCTTGCCTGGAAAATCCATGGATGGAGGAGCCTGGTAGGCTGCAGTCCATGGGGTCACCAAGAGTCAGACACGACTGAGCGACTTCCCTTTCACTTTTCACTTTCATACATTGGAGAAGGAAATGGCAGCCCACTCCAGTGTTCTTGCCTGGAGAATCCTAGGGACGGGGGAGCCTGGTGGGCTGCCGTCTATGGGGTCACACAGAGTTGGACACGACTGAAGTGACTTAGCAGTAGGTAGAGTAAGGTGGCGCTAGTGGTAAAGAACCTGCCTGCCAGTGCAAGAGACAAAAGAGACATGGATTCGATCCCTGGGTTGGGAAGATCCCCTGGAGGAGGGCATGGAAACCCACTCCAGTATTCTTGCCTGGAGAATCCCAAGGACAGAGGAGCCTGGCAGGCTACAGTCCATAGAGTTGCAAAGGGTCGGACATGACTGAAGCGACTTAGCACGCTTGCATGCATAAGCAAAGTCACTGGCGTAATAAGCACTGTGTTTTAGTGCTGTTGCAGCATTCGTCACAAGGCAGGAAATAGCAAGGGAGGAATCTGTAATGATAGACATAGTCCTGATTATGAATGACCTTGTATCCTCTGTTAAGGAACTTAAATCTAAGACTGTATGTGACAGAGGTACTTTGAAGAGTTTTAGTTTCGGGATGGCTGTAGTACATTTATTCACTCTAGAGACTATGGGGATGGTTGATGAAAGAAAAGTGTATGAAAAAGAAAAACACATACTGAGGTATTTGCCTTGGTCTTGGACAACAAAAGCTCTTTGAGGGTCTGAACTAAGTAAGGTAGTGCATGGAGAGATAAATGATGAGAGCCAATCAATTAAATTCAATATTACCTGGTAAATAATCAGATTTGGATGTTGAGGGAAAGCCAAGAGTCAAGAAATATTCCAGTTTTATTGGCTGAGTAACTGGGTACATGTGGTACCTTAACAGAGGTGGGGGAATTGTTAGGAGAGGAATCAGTTTAGTTGAGAGACAAGTTTGGTTTTAGAATTATTGAGAAGGCTGGGGGGAGCTTCTAGCAAGAAGTAAATTAAATAATTTTAAAGCTTAAAGAAGTTTAGGCTATGTATAATCATTTAGGAGTAAATTTACTACTCGTGGAAAGTAGCTACAAAAATGAAAATGAAATCAGCCAGAGATACTACCCATCAAACGAAGGCCAAGGAGTTTTCCTCTGCCATGGAAAATTGACAGACAGAGAAAGAGAAGCTTCTGAAGGACATAGTGAAGGAAGAATAGAAAAGTAAGAAGAATAGAGCTTAAAGAATAATTTGAAGAAGGAAGAGACAACGTCAACAGTAAAAATAAATGAAAGTAAAGGTATATGAAAAATACCATTAGATTTGTCAAGGAAGAAGTCATTGATGATTCCAACTCAGGTGATTTCGGAAAGATGGTGAGTGGAGAAAAGCAGATTGCAGGGCCTGAGGTGTGATTGGGAGATAATAAATACATCATAGGAGTGTGGAGAAATATTGGATAGGGACATATGATATCAGACTAGGTTTCTTTCTTTCAGAGTAAGAAATACATCCTATGTTTATAGGCTTGGAGGAAACAGTCCTTTAGGGGAAAAAAGAATAAGGGAAAAAGAAAGGGGAAAGAAGGGAAAAAGAAAGAAAAGTCTTAGAGCAGTGGGTGGGGCTAACCACACAGATGGAGTTTCTCAATGTAAAAAGTTCTTATTTACCACTGAGACAGGAGGGAAATAGATGACAGAGTTGGAACTAAGTAAATTTTTAAAGGATGTTAATCGAAGGTAATTATATTTGATAACCTCAATTTTGTTGTTGCTATAATTGAGATTATATGGTTATTTTTGAGACAAATTCCTGAGGATTCCCGAAGGTTGAATATGATGAGAGAGTTTAAATAGTCCTTGTGTAAAAACTGATGGGAACTGATTAAATGTAAGTGGAAAGATTGTTAATGATACCACCACAGCAGATGTTAGAAACTATGAATTTGCAAAGTGCTAACCTGTATGAATGCATGCTTTACTTAAGAAATATCCAGTTGCCTAAATGTAGAAAAATCATTATGGCATAGAATCAATTTTAGGGTTTTGATGAATATTTGGAAGATTTGGGATAGAAGGGAGTCTGTTTTTATAGAAGTGGTTCAGATGATCAATCATGAGTCTAAGATGGTTAAGGAAGGAAGAAAAGTAGAGAGGTACTATATTCTGGCAGAAATTGGTAGGTCCATGGAATGAAAAGTGTTAAATGGAGATCAAGTAAAGTGGAAGTGAGATTATAAAACACCTGAAATAATTAATGATTATCATCAGTTTGATATTAGAGTTTAGTATTTTAGAGTTTGAATAGTTTCACTGGATTCTAAGATTCACCGTATTTCCCCAGAAAAGAGTGCTGATGCAGGGGGAAAGTGAGGATTATTGACGTTTCAAAGATCCAAGAGTTATGGTTCAAGATTATTGAACAATTTCCTGCATGTACATTGAAATCTCCTGGAATCATCATAGAATTTATCTAAAGAAAATGGCTGATAAAAATTCCTCAAATAATCAATGACTAAGGGATATTGACTGGAAGTTGATAGTTATTAGCAGCCTGAGTTAACAATGGATCTTACGGCCAAGTGGCATGCTTGATAGAAATAAGAACTTGTGTGTTACAGTGGAACAACAATGGCCAGAGTGTCTCTAGGGAGCCAGTCTCTTCTGAATCCATGGACTATGAAATGTGAAAGAATAAGTAGCTTCTGTAGATGAGAGTTACACTGGAAGGAGAGTCTGCAGGGTTGAGCTAAGTGCTATTTGAGTTAGGGATATACAGAAACTATTCTGCAGAAAAGTTGATGACACAAGGAAGTTAGTTAACAATAGATGAAGATTCTTGAAAATGCAGCTAAGAGAATAAAGAAAATTAAAATGGTACAGAAGATAATAGAGGAAATGAAGAATTTAGAGAGAAGAAGCTGTCAAGGGACAACTGGGCTTTCTCTGTACTTGATACTAAGCATTATACAAATAAGATGCTTAAATAGAAGTGATATACCCGAAACATCTAAATGCATCCTAAGTCGTTTTGGTGCCAGAATGGAGTAAGGTTCTGGGAAGGGTCTGACCTGGGGCTAGAGTAGTACTGTGAGATGCCATCACATTTGAAGAGAGGCAGTGAGTGGTCTTAAGATATTTGGGGTCATGATGAGGACCCAAGTTAGAGAAATGGTTCTCACAAAGCTCAAAAAAGGGCTTCTCTGGTGACTCAGAAAGTAAAGAATCTGCCTGCAGTGCAAGAGACCCCTGTTGAATCCCTAGATTGGGAAGATCCCCTGGAGATGAGAATGGCTACCCACTCCAGTTTTCTTGCTGGATAATTACATGAACAGAGGAACTTGGTGGGCTAGAGTCCATGGGGTCACAGAGAGTCAAACATGACTGAACGACTAATACTTTCACAGTTTTTTCTTACAAAACTAGTGGAGTCACAGGAGGATGAGATTCTGGTGTGAAATACAGAGTGTTTTCCGGTAGATGCCCTGAGAAGTGGTGCTGAGAGCCCTTAGTGAATGTGATCAAATCCAAGTAACTGGATTTGAGCTAACTCCTCATCTTTTTGCCATAATTTTCTTTGCATTGTTACCAACCTCCTTTCCTCTTAGAGGCCTTGTCTTAGAGGAAAGTGATCTTCTATTACATCATGAGTAATCTCCTATTTGTATTTCTGACTATAACTATCCTTAACTTCTCTAAAATTTCCCTCTGTTAAATGGCCTCACTGACTCGATGGACATGAGTCTGAGTGAACTCCGGGAGTTGGTGATGGACAGGAGGCCTGGCGTGCTGCGATTCATGGGGTCGCAAAGAGTCAGACACGACTGAGCGACTGAACTGAACTGAATTATGTCTTGTTTCTCTTACATTTCAGTCTTTCTTACTTTACTAATTTTGTTTTTCCTCAATTTGTTGTTGAAGAGACCTCTTGACATCTCCTTAATAGTATCTTCTTTCTAATCTGCCACACCTTCAAGCTCCCTGGAGAATGGTTGATTTCTCTCTCTTACTTAGGTCATGTTTCTTGACTATGTATTTTTACATATGCTTTCCCCGCTTCTTCATCAGCTGCTGCTGCTAAGTCGCTTCAGTCGTGTCCGACTCTTAGCGATCCCATGGACGGCAGCCCACCAGGCTCCTCTGTCCACGGGATTTTCCAGGCAAGAGTACTGGAGTAGGGTGCCATTGCCTTCTCTGCTTCATCAGCTACTAAGCTTTAACCCTCCACAGTTTGACATCTATTTCCAGCAATTTGTTTTAAATGATTTTCTCCATGGTTATATTTGCTGTATCTTTTTACACTCTTTATCCTTGTTATGTCCTTGTGTCTGCCATTATTAATCCTTTTAGCCTCTCTAATACAGTAACTCTCCTGATTCTTGTTCTACTTCTTGATTGCTCTTCTCTTTCCTTCACTTTATTCCTACTTCTCATGTCCTCAACTTCTTGACCATATGTTATCCTATATTCTGTCATCTTTATGACTTTGTCCAAAACTCCTAATACCTAGTATAATGCTTGGCACGTGACATGCATACAATAAATACCTTTAAAAGAATTAGTGAATCAATGAACAGTGAAGTATTAATATAATACAGTGACTTCTCAAACTGTCAGATTTCTTTATCTGACATATCTATAGAAGAGTATCGTTGCAACACTTTACAAATTTAGGTCCAAACCTAAAGTTAGGCTCCTTCTTCTCAAGAATTCTGTTTCTGTTAATATATCATCATTTCATTTTAGAAGCTTCTTTCTTTAGTTTATTCATTTCTTTCACTTAATTCATGTGGTGATTTGCCAAGCATATATGTAGGGAAAACTCTATCCTTGCTTTCAAAGAAGTTAACAGGCTTTAGAACCAAGAAAGAGCAATTTGAATTCCATCTCAAAAAATAGCAAATTGTGTGACTCTGATCAAGTTTCTGTGAGCTTTAGTTTGCTTATTTCAAAAACGTGAGAGATTGACCCACTGTCAAGAAACAAAGCAATCAACCGAATCAAACAGAGATGCACAGATGTTGGGAATATAAGGCAGGGAATTTAAAATAATAATTTCTGAGATTCCTTCTAGACCTAAAATTGTTTGTATAAGTCCATATATTGTACATTGTGATTTATTTTTCTCATCCATGCCTTCTTCTCTGTTTCCAACCTTTTTCTACAAGTCAGCCTCTTCCTACTCTAATTTATTCCATATGTTACCCCTGAAGACATCTTCTTAATTCATTACTTAAACTTTTTGGTCACTCATTGAAAATTAAACCATATCTTAACCTCTTAACTAGACATTTAAGATCTCTATAAACTAACTTCAAACTTTCCAACATTTTGCCACATTCTAATTTCTATAATTTCTGACATTTCCATTTGATTAGTTTTTCCCATCCAACCAGATTTTTTGACCATAAGAAAATTCTATATACAAAGTGATCTCGACCTGTTGCTTCAAAGCAAAATCTTTTTTGTATTAATATTTTGATAGGTCATCCCACACAATGTTGAAAGGTGCTTACTCTAAAGCTAATAGAAAAATGTTCAATGCATATTAAATGAAAGGCCTAACTACTGAACTTTAAAAACTCTTTAAGATAATTAACAAAGGCAGACTGTAGTCCTATGATAGGCTGCTGGAGAACTGATTGATACAAAACACCAGGAAGTCATTTTGTGCAACACCATTGTGACGCTGATGTTTTTTGGATAATGATACTCCCATTGTCTGATTCTAGACACACCACAGGAATACCAGTGGGGTCAGAGGTGAGCTTAGCTGCTTGCTGGGCTAGGCTGCTTATCTGACCAGGTCTCACAGCAACCCAGGTAGAATCTTTGTGAATCTGTGAGCAGGACTCCATCAATGGATGGATGCTTCACTGTGCCCTCCAAGTGCTACTCCAAAGTCACCTCCAACTGCCTACTGTCTGCCAGGCCCCGGACCCCACAGCACATCACATCCTTCTTCACCACAGGCCTACCATTTGATTTCTTACAGTTTTCATCTATCTGCTGATATTTCTCTAGCTTTTCATGCAAGAGATATTCTCCATCTTTTCTAAGGTAATCTTTAATGCACCAGTCATACAATATTTTAAATTCCCTGCCTGATAGTCCCAACATCTGTGCATCTCTGAGTTTGACTCTGTTGATTGCTTTGTTTCTTGACAGTGGGCTTTATTTTTCTTGCTTGTTGGTGTCTCCAGTAATTTTTGAGTGTTAGACATCATATCATCATTCATGACTGAGGAAGAGGATTATGCTTGAAAATGTACACACCCCTTGTTCTGTGTTTGTGTCTGTGTATTTGGGAGGGGATGAATCAGTCTTCTAATCACTATTTCTATGTGATTTGAACTAACATTATGAAGTAGCAGTGAAGGGCAGCAAGCACCAGTGTATATGAGGAACTTCCACTATCCATGTAAAACTAGCAAAACAAAAGGAATGCTAGTGAATTGTTCAAAGCTGACCAATGAATCTGTTGAACACGGCACTCAGATATTCTCGAGTAAGGACTATGCCTTATCACAGTTACTCCTATCAAACAATATCAATTCATAATTTGGTTTTTCAGAGATACAACTTTAGTTCAGTTCAGTTGCTTAGTCGTGTCCAACCCTTTGTGACCCCTATGGACTGCGGCACACCTCGTGTCCGACTCCTTGTGACCCCCATGGACTGCAGCACATCAGGCCTCCCATCCATCACCAACTCTTGGAGCCTATTCAAACTCATGTCCATTGAGTTGGTGATGCCATCCAACCATCTCATCCTCTGCTGTCCCCTTCTCCTCCCACCTTCAATCTTTCCCAACATCAGGATCTTTTCAAATAAGTCGGTTCTTCGCATCAGGGGGTCAAAGTATTGGAGTTTCAGCTTTAGCATCAGTCCTTCCAGTGAATTCAGGACTGATTTCCTTTAGGATGGACTGATTTGATATCCTTTCAGTCCAAGGGAGTCTTCTCCAACACCACAGTTCAAAAGCATCAATTCTTCAGACTTCAGCTTTCTTTATAGCCCAACTTTCAAGACCCAGTTTCCCCCTCAGTCAATCTCTGCCATCAGGAAGCTTCCATAAGCCTCTTATCCTTCTCCATCAGAGGGAAAACAGACTGAAAACCACAATCACAGAAAACTAACCAATCTTAGCACATGGACCACAGCCTTGTCTAACTCAATGAAGCTATGAGCCATGCCGTGTAGGTCCACCCAAGATGGACAGTTCATGTGGAGAGTTGTGACAAAATGTGGTCCACTGGAGAAGGGAATGATAAACCACTTCAGTATTCTTGCCTTGAGAACCCCATGAACAATGTGAAAACTGAGAAAGATAGGACACTGAAAGATGAACTCCCCAGGTCAGTAGGTGCCCAGCATGCTACTGGAGACCAGTGGAGAAATAACTCCGGAAAGGATGAAGAGACGAAGCCAAAGCAAAAACACACCCAGTTGTGGATGTGACCGGTGATGGAGGTAAAGTCCGATGCTATAAAGAACAATATTGCTTAGGAACATGAAGTGATAGGTCCACGAATCAAGGCAAATTGGAAGTAGTCAAACAGGAGATGGCAAGAGTGAACATCAACATTTTAGGAATCAGTGAACTAAAATGGACTGGAATGGGTGAATTTAACTCAGGTGACCATTATACATCTTTAAGAAGTTTGTTATTTTATGGAATCTTTGAGGAGCTGGAAAAGGAAACGGCCAATACCTTGACAGAATAGCTTGAATTTCTTACAGTTGACAAAACACTTTTAATACTTCACCATCCACTGAAAATAAAATTATTTAGTAAATTAAGAATATTATAGATGGAATGTGATAATCTCTCAAGACTTTAAAAATACATGTTTTAAAGATGTATTAATTCACTGTATGTTTAATTGTTCCTGAGTAAATAACCTTGCTTATTTGTGGTTTTGTTTCTGTTGTTTTTTAA
>SJYQ01000158.1:290309-313881 GCA_006410935.1 Redunca redunca | reverse complement strand
AAACAAAAGAAACTTTATATTACAACCATGTAGGTTTATCCAGGGATATAAGAATACTTTAATATTCAAGTATCAATAGATGTAATCCACCTTTGAAGGATTCTATGAAAGAAAATCAACACAGTAAAAGCATTAAAAATCCAATGCCTATTAATGAGAAAAACTCTTCAGCCAATAAGAAATAGAGAACTTTCTCAAATTGATAAAGAACATCTACAATAAAATTTATCAATAACATTATATACTAAAGGGTAAGAGAGCTGGACAGGAGGTCGCTGGTTAGTCAACCCTAAAGGAAATCAACCCTGAACAACCCTGGAACGATGGATGCTGAAACTCCAATACTTTGGCCACTTGAGGTGAAGAGCAGACTCACTGGAAAGGACGCTGATTCTGGGAAAGATTGAGGGCAGGAAGAGAAGGGGGTGACAGAGGATGAGACAGCTGGATGGCACCACTGAGTCTGAGCAAAGTCTGGGAGATAGAGAAGGACAGGGAAGCCTAGCATGTTACAATCCATGAGGTCACAAAGACTCAGACATGACTTAGCAACTGAACAACAACTAGGAACTGAATGTTCTAAGATGAGATAAAACGACAAGGATATCCTCTCTTAGCACTGCCTTTCATCATAATATTAGAAGTTCTAGCCAGCACACCAAAGCAAAAAAATACCATACAAAGCATACATATTTGAAAGGAAGAAATAAACTATTTATAGACCTTAACTTTGTCTGTGAAAAAGTATTTGATAAAATGTATGTGGGTGTGTGTATGTGTGTGTGTATATATATATATATATATATTTGTATATGTAAATACATACATATATATATTTATATAGGCTTCCCAGGTGGCACTAGTGGTAAAGAACCTGCCTGCTAATGCAGGAGACATAAGAGACGTGGGTTCAATCCCTGAGTTAAGAAGATCCCCTGGAGTAGGAAATGGCCACCCACCTCAGTATTCTTGCCTCGGAAATCCTATGGACAGAGAAGCCTGGCGGTGGGCTGCAAGGAGGCAAACATGGCTGAGCACACACACACACACACACACACACACACTAATAAAGTACAACAATGCCACAGGATATAACATATGAAAAGTTATTCTATAAAATAGCCATGAATACATGGAAACCAAAATTTAATAGATAATACTACTTACAATATCAAAGAAGGGAGAAAGGGAAAGAGAAATTCACAGGTATAAAACATGTACAAGGATTCACACACTGAAAACTACAACATGCTAATCAAAGAAATCAACGAAACCTAAATACATGGTAAGATATGCCACATTCATGAGTTAGAAAAATCACCATAGTAAGTATGTCAGTTCTCCCCATACTGACTATACTGGTTTAATACAATTCTTATCAAAATCCCAGAAGGGTTTTTCTAAAGTATAAAAATATAAAGGTTAATATAAAATCAACCTTTGGATAACTTTATTCCAAAACATGTATGCGATGATAAGGAAAGCCGAATAACTAACACAAATTTGAAAAATACTGTGAAAAGTACCAGTCTTTTTGATTTTAAGACTTATATAGCTACAGTAATCAAGACTGTATGATACTACTGCTGCTGCTGCTAAGTTGCTTCAGTCGTGTCCAACTCTGTGCAACCCCATAGACGGCAGCCCAACAGGCTCCCCTGTCCCTGGGATTCTCCAGGCAAGAACACTGGAGTGGGCTGCCATTTCCTTCTCCAATGCATGAAAGTGAAAAGTGAAAAGTGAAAGTGAAGTCACTCAGTCATGTCCAACTCAGCGATCCCATGGACTGTAGCCCACCAGGCTTCTCCATCCATGGGATTTTCCAGGCAGGAGTACTGGAGTGGGGTGCCATTGCCTTCTCCAATCTGTATGATACTGGTGAAGACTAAATACACAGATCAGTGAAACAGAATATATAACCAACAAACAGTCCCACTCAAGTAAAGTCAACTGATTTTTGACCAAAGTTCAAAAGTAACTCAAAGAATAGTACTAAAGCAAATGATATTAAAACAAATAGATATCCACAAGCAAAAAAAAAAAAAAAAGCGAACCTTGATCTAACCATCACCCTTTATTCGAAAATTAACTCAAAATACATCATAAATTTAAAGGAAAAAATTTAAACTATAAAACTTGTAGAAGAAATTATAGGAGAAAATCTTTGTGACTAGGGCCTAGTCAATATGAGTTCTCAGATATGACAGAAAAAGGATAATCCATAAAACAGAGGAAAAAATTGATAGGTTGAATTTTACCAAAACTAAAATCTTTTCCTTTGTGAAAGACCATGTAAAGATGACGAAAAGACAAGCTATGGCCTGTAAGAAAATACTTGCAAATGAAATCTGACAAAAGATTCAAATAAAGAACTCCCAAAATTCAATGGGTTGAAAAAAACCCAAACAATCCACCTAAATAATAGTCAAAGGGCATGAAGAAATAATTTGGCCAATGAAAACACACAGATGGAAAATAAGCATATTAAGAGGCATTCATATCATTAGCCATTAAAGGCATAATTCATTCTTTTAAACTTCACAGATATTGCAGCTTTGATAATTTGTGGCAACCTTTTTTTTTTCTTTTCTTAAATTTTATTATTTATTTTTTATTTTACAATATTGTATTGGTTTTGCCATACATCAACATGAATCCACCACGGGTGGACACATGCTCCTAATCCTGAAACCCCCTCCCACCTCCCTCCCCATACCATCCCTCTGGGTCATCCCAGTGCACCAGCCACAAGCATCCTGTATCCTGCATTGAACCTAGACTGGCGATTCATTTCTTATATGATATTATACATGTTTCAATGCCATTTTCCCAAATCATCCCACCCTCTCCCTCTCCCACAGACTCCAAAAGACTGTTCTATACATCTGTGTCTCTTTTACTGTCTCGCATACAGGGTTATCGTTACCGTCTTTCTAAATTCCATATATATGCATTAGTATACTGTATTGGTGTTTTTCTTTCTGGCTTACTTCACTTTGTATAATTGGCTCCAGTTTCAGCCACCTCGTTAGAACTGATTCAAATGTATTCTTTTTAATGGCTGAATAATACTCCAGTGTGTATTATGTACGACAGCCTTTTTATCCATTCATCTGCTGATGGACATCTAGGTTGTATGTACAGTGTTTTTAAACACAGTGCTATTGATATTAATACTTATAGTAAACAACTTTTATAAGCATTGAGAAAAACAACTACATATAACTTGCTTTATTGCAATAGTTGCTTTATTGCACAGGTCTGGAACCAACCTGTCTATACCTCCAAGATATTCCACTATGAAAAAATATAAAGTTAAGACCACAGTGGAAATATTATTACCTATTAGAATTGCTAATATATTATTAAAAACAGTGGTAGCACCAAAAGCTTGAGAGGATTCAGAGACACTAGACCATCCATACATTGCTAATGGAAATTATTTGCTAGTTTCTTAAAAACTGGTTTAGCTTGTGTTTTCAAGACTATGATGCAAGATCCCCAACAATGCCTTGCTGGCTTTGACACCTGCTTTGCTGCTGAAGCTGGCCCAGGTATGGAAGCTAATTCCTAGCTTTATTGGTGAATGCAACCCCAGCCCCACTTACCTGGAAACCTGCCCAGAGCATCCAGGAAACAGAGCAGCTCAGCAACACTTAAAGAGCACCAAGCCAGTGATTCTGTCTGACCAAGGAACTTAGTGAACAGTTCTGACTGATTAAGATCCTTAGCCAGCAAGTCTTACCAGCTGTGAATGCTGTTACATGGCCCCCAGGTTGGAAAGCAAATTCAAAGCCTGGCCTGAATACAGTTCCATGCCTGCCCTATCAGAAAAACTAAACAGAAAACTCAGGAAGGAGGCTGTGCAGCCGCACGTACCACCATGCTTACAACAGCAATGGGGCAGAAAGCTGAGACCCACGTACCACCCTGCTTACAACAACATGGCACCATCAAAGTAATAAAGTTCCAAGCTGACCCTAAAGAAGCAGAGATTTCTGAACTGTGTACAAAGATTTCAGAATAATCCCCTCAAAGAAGTTTAGTGAGCTTCTTTACAGACATTAAACAAAATTAGGAAAACAGTGCATGAGCAAAGCAAGAAGTTCAACCAAGAAATAAGCCATTAAAAAAAATTCTAGAGTTGAAGAACACGATGACTGATATGAAGAATTCAATGGAGAGCTTTAACATCAGACTTGGCCAAGCAGAAAAAAGAATCAACGAATAGAAAACAGGGCATTTAAAATCATTCAGTTGGAGGAGCAAAAAAGTGCAAAGGAGTAAAATTGTCTATGAGAACCACAGGATACCATCAAATAAATAACAACTGCATTATGAGAATCCCAGAAGAATAAAGAACAGAAAATATTTTTAAAGCAATAATGGCTGTACAAACCTGGTGAGAGATACCGATATCAAGAGCCATGAGGCTCAACGGACGCCAAATAGACTACTTCAAAACAGTTATAGAGACACATTGTAATTACACTGTCAAAAGTCAGACAAGAAAGAATTTTTTTAAAAAGAGCAGAGGAGCAATACATCATATACAAGGGACCACTCCCAATAGACTATGGTCAGATTTCTCAACAGAAACTTTGTAGTCCTGGACAGAATTAGGTGATATATTCAAAATACTGAAAGAAAACAAAACACTGTCTTCAGGAATACTATACCCAACAAAATCATCTTTTAGAAATTAATTAAAGATAAAGACTTTTCTGAAAACACAAAAACTGAGTGAGTTCATTTCCACTAGATTTGCCTTAAAAGAAATAATAAAGGGAGTTCTTCAAGTAGGAATGAAAAGATGATAAAAACACATGAATGTNAATTTATTTTAACAAATAAGTTAAAAACATAAATTTTATGTAAGTCTCATGGTAAACAAAACAAAACACCTATAGTAGTTACACTAATGATTATGACAAAAGAGTCAAAGATTGTGGAGTGAAAGTTGCTCAATCGTGTCCAACTCTTTGCGACCCCATGTACTATACAGTCCATGGAATCCTCCAGGCCAGAATACTGGAGTGGATAGCCATTCCCTTTCTCCAGGGGATCTTCCCAACCCAGGGATTAAACCCAGGACTCCTGCATTGCAGGCAGAATCGTTACCAACTGAGCTATCAGGGAAGCCATTCAAAGAATATGACAAAAAGTCAAGTCACAAAGAAGAGAGATAAAAAAGAAACTCAACACTATTAACAAAATGGCAATAGAAGTCTTTACCTATGTAGAAAATTCCATAGACTCCACCAAGAAATGTAAGCATTAATGAATTAAGCAAAATTACAGGATACAATATCAACATACAAAAATTGTTCAAAACATACAAAACATACAAAAATTGTCTGACTCTTTGCACCTCATGGACTGCAGCATGCCAGGCTTCCCTGTCCTTCACTACCTCTTTGCTCAAACTCAAAGACCACTGATTCATTGATGCCATCCAATCATCTCCTTCTCTGTCACCCCATTCTCATCCTGCCCTCAATCTCTGTCAGCATCAAGGTCTTTTCCAATGAGTCGGTTTTTCCCATCTGGTGGCCAAAGTATTGGAGCTTCAGCTTCAGGATCAGGCCTTCCAGTGAATATCCAGGGTTGATTTCCTTTAGGATTAACTGGTTTGATCTCCTTGCTGTCCAAGGGATTCTTGAGAGTCTTCTCCAATATCATAGTTTGAAAGTATCAATTCTTAGGCAATTAGCCTTCTTTATGGTCCAACTCTCACAGCCATACACAACTGCTGGAAAAACCATAGCCTTTACAATATGAACCTTTGTTGGCAAAGTGATGTCTCTGCTTTTTAATACACCGACAAGGTTTATGAAAGCTTTTCTTTCAAGGAGCAACTGTCTTTTCATTTCATGGCTGCAGTTAACATCTGCAGTGATTTTGGAGCCCAAGAAAATAAAATCTGCACTGTTTCTACTTTTTACCAGTCTACTTGCTATGAAATGATGGGACCAGATGCCAGCACTAGTTTTTTTGCTTTTTCACTTTCTTTCACTTTCATCAAGAGGCTCTTTAGTTCCTCTTCATTTTCTGCCAATAGGCTGGTATCATCTGCATATCTGAGATTGTTGATATTTCTCCTGGCAATCTTGATTCCAGTTTGTAATTCATCCAGCCCAGCATTTCATGGTGCACTCTGCATATAAATTAAATAAGCAAGGTGGTATGGTTTTCCCATCTCTTTAGGAATTTCCCACAGTTTGTTGTGATCCACATAGTCAAAGGCTTTAGCATACTCAATGAAGCAGAAGTAAATGCTTTTCTAGAATCCCCTTGTTTTTTGTGATACAACGGATATTAGCAATTTGATCTCTGGTTCCTCTGCCTTTTCTAAGTCCAGCTTGTTCATCTGGAAGTTTTCAGTTCACATACTATTGAAGCCAAGCTTGAAGGACTTTGAGCATTACTTTGCTAGCATGTGAAATGAGTGCAACTGTACAGTAGTTTGAAGACTCTTAGGTAAGGCCTTTCTTTAGGATTGGAATGAAAACTGACCCTTTCCAGTCCTGTGGGCAGTGGTGAGTTCCAAATTTGCTGACATATCAAGTGCAGCACTTTCACAGCATCAACTTTTAGGGTTTGAAATAGCTCAGTTGAAAATTCCAACACCTCCACTAGATTTGTTCATAGTAATTCCTCCTAAAGGCCACTTGACTTCACATTTGAGAATGTCTGGTTCTAGGTGAATGACCACACCATTGGGGCTACCCTGCTCATTAAGATCTTTTTTGTACAGTTTTGGCCATTGTCTCCTGTACAATGTTATGAACTCCATCCATAGTTCTTCAGGTACTCTATCAGATCTAATCACTTGAATCTATTTGTCACTTCCACTGTAAAATCATAAGGATTTGATTTAGGTCATTCCTGAATGGCCTAATGGTTTTCCCTACTTTCTTCAATTTAAGTCTGAATTTTGCAATAAGGAGTTCATGATCTGAGCAACAGTCAGCTTCAAGTCTTGTATATGCTAAGAATGAAATTAACAATGAAGTAAATAAAACATTCCAACTTATGGTAGCATTAACAACAATATAATACTTAGGAGTACATTAACCATGTAGGTGAAAAACTTAACACACCGAAAAGTACAGGATATTAATGAAAGAAACTGAAGAAGACACAAATAAATGTAAAGATATTAAATGTTCTTGGATTTGAAGAATTAGCATTATTAAAATGTCTGTACAACAGAAAGCCATCTATAGAGTCAATACAATCCCTATCATGATTTCCTAGGCATTTGTGAGAGAGAAATGCCTAGGAAACACAAATAACACAAATAACAGAAAAAAAAAAAAAATCTTGCAATTTATATGGAACTATCATAGACACTAAAGAGCCAAAACAATCCTGAGAAAGAACTAAGCTAGACACATCATGTCTTGATTTTAAACTATATTACAAAGCTGCTGCTGCTGCTAAGTCGCTTCAGTTGTGTCTGACTCTGTGTGACCCCACAGACGGCTGCCCACCCGGCTCTCCCGTCTCTGGGATATTATAAAGCTACAGTAATTTAAACAGTATGCACTAGGACAAAACCAGATACACAGACTAATGGGAAACACATATAAGTTCAACTAATGTTTGACAAGAAGGCTACAAACTCAGCGGTAAAAAGACAAATTTCTTCAAACATTGAGCTGGAAAAAATAGATATTCACATGCCAAAGAATGAAACTACATCCCTATTTCACAATATCCACAAAAATTAACTCAAAATTAATTAAAGACTTAAATGTAAAATCTGATACCATAAAACTCCCGGAAGAAAAATGAGGAATAAGCTCCTTGGCCACAGTAAAAGCAATGATTTTGGGGGGGGTGGGGTATGACATCTAAAGCGCAGACACAAAAAAATAAACAAGTGGGACTATAGCAAACCAAGAGGTTTCTGTACAGTAAATGAAACAATATACAAAACAAAAAGGCAATATATAGAATTCGACAGAATATTATGAAACCACACATCTAATAAAACATCAACATCCAAACTGTATTAACAAACTCAAACAACTCAATAGCAAAAAAATCAAATAACACAATTAAAAATGGGCAAAGAACTCAAATAGATTCTTTTTCCAAAAAAGACGTTCAAATGGCCAACAGGAACATGAAAAGGTACTCAACATCACTAATCAAAACCCTAATAGATCACCTCACACTTGCTGGCATGACTACTGTCAAAAGCAATACAAGTGGTATTGGGAATGTGGATAAAAGGAAAGAAACTTCTGTATACATCTGTTGTGAATGTAAACAGGTATAGTCAAATAGAAAACAGTCTGCACGTTTCTTGAAAAAGACAGAAGTACAACTTCATGCTTCAGTCATGTCCAACTCTTCGCAACCCATGGACTGTAGTCCACTAGGCTCCTCTGTCCATGGGATTTACCAGGCAAAGATACTGGAGTGGGTTGCCATTTCCTCCTCCAGGGAGAAGTACCACATGATTCAGCAATTCAACTTCTGGGTATATACCCAAACTACATCAAATCACCATCCTAAATAGCTGTCTGTACCCCCACTTCACTGTAGCATTGTTCACAATAGCCAAGACATGGAGACATTGTAAAGGCTCATGGGTAAATAAAAGAATAAAGAAAAAATGATACATACACACACACACACACACACACACACACACACACACACAGAGGAATATTATTCAGCCGTAAAAAAGAAGGAATATTGCTAGTTGTGACAACATGGATTGACCTTTAGGGCATTATGCTAGGTCAGATGGAGAAAAATATTGTACGATGTCACTTACATGTGGGATCTAAAAACCTAAAATCATAGAAAAAGAACAAATTAGTGTTAGCCAAAGGTGTGTGTGTGTGTGTGTGCAGGGGAGAACCAAGCAAAGTAGTAAGAATATACAAATTTCCAGTTATAAGATAAATAAGTTCTGGAAATGTAACATTCAGCATGATGACAATAGCTAACAATACTATGTGGAATATCTGAAAGTTACTAAGAGAGTAGAGCTTACAAGTTAATATCGGAAGAAAAAACTAACTTCAGGAGATAGATGCTAACTTATTGTGGCAATTATTTAGCAATATATGTATGCATGTATTCATCTGCTCAGTTGTGTCCAACTCTCTGTGACCCTTTGGACTCCTCAGTCCATGGGATTTCTCAGGCAAGAATACTGGGAGGGTTGCCATTTCCTCTTCCAGGGGATCTTCCCAACCCAGGGGTCAAACCCATGTTTCCTGCATCTGCTGCATTGCAGGAATCATGATGTACACCAAAAATACAATGTTATATATAATTATATCTCAATAAAACTAGGAGGCAGGAAACTAAACACATATCATACAACCCAATAATCACAGACCTGGGCATTTATCCTAGGAGAAATAAATGTTTATGTGGGCATAAAAATCTGTATGTAACTTTTCATAGCAGCTTTATTCATATAATCAGAAACTGGAAACAACCAAAATATTGCTAAAGAAACGGATGAGAATACAAACTGGTACATCCATACTATGAAGTATAACTCACCTTTAAAAAGGAACAAATTACTATATACACAATTTAGATGAATTACAAGAGCATTATCATGAATGAAAATTCAGTCTCTAAAGGTCACATATTTTATAATTCTACTTCTAACATATCCTTTAAATGATAAAATTATAGACATGAAAAAAAGATTAGAGGTTTCCATGGATTGAAGACTCTGTTGTGGGGGGTTGGAGGAAGTGGATATACACAAAGGAGACTTGATTATGACAGTAGCCACAGGAATCTAACATAGGTGATAAAAATGACATGAAATTATACACACACTGTATCAATGTCAAATTCCTGGTTTTGAATTTGAACAATAATTATGTAAGATATAAAACTGGGGAAACTGCGTGAAGGATACATGTGATCTCTCTGTACTAGTTTTGTAACTTCCTGTGTATCTGTAGTTACTCTTTTAAAAATGAAGAGAAAAAGACAATGACATATAAATTCAAATTAGAAACTATTTTGACCTTACAGTTTTGTTCTTGTTCAACACACTCAGAATATTCCAAGAAAATTTCCTTTTATTTTTGGTGTAACTGGTTCCTCAGTTTTTAAAAATAAGTAGAATGTAAAAAAAGATATCCAAACTGAGACTTTCAAAAGGAAAAAATCTCTATTTCTTCATTGTGGCACAGACCTTGAGAACATCAATTTTAAAAACTCAACCATAAATTTTTTTATATTAAGTTCACTGATGTTAAAAATATGAATGTAATTTGGATTGTTAGATTAAGTCAATTACTGAGTCTCATTGTTCATGAAGAATTAAAGAATTAAACTCAATGATATAAGTATAAAGAAGTTCTCTGGGGGACTTTCAAAATGGCAGAGGAGTAAGACTATACCATAAAGTAAGACTATACCACGAAGACTATACCATAAAGGAAGGTGGGGAGATCACCGTCCCCCACAAATACATCATAAAAGCATCTGCATGTGGAACAACTCATTCAGAATACCTTCTGGATGCTGGCAGAAGACGCCAGACTTCCAAAAAGGCAAGCTAATCTCCACAGAATGAAGTAGGGCAAAAGATACAGGAAAAATGAAAGACAAAGGACTTGGGATGGATGGGGACCTGAACTTCAGGGAGGGAGCCGTGAAGAAGGGAAAGTCTGCACACTCAGAAACCCCCTCATGGGTGGGGACAGGAGCATCTTCAGAACCTCAAAGGGGAACGCAGCAACATAAGCAGCCAAAATGAGAAAGATGCACCACAGAGATAACTGCTGACCAGCACTTACCAGTTGAGACGCTGTTTGCATGCCCACTACAGTGACTTGGGGCTGGGGGCTGGGTGCTGAGGCTCAGGCTTCAGGCACTGGACCCCAGGAAGAAAACTGGGGTTGACAGCAATGATGCTAATCTGAAGGAACTAGTACGACACAGCTGAGCAAGTCCAGGATACAGTATGGGCCTTCCGGAGAGTCAAGGGATCACTGCTGCAGGGAAACTCTAATTCCACACACACACAGACTACAGGACTCTGCCTTTGTGAGAGCCATAGACAGGAGAAGCCACAGATGTGGACTGCCACCCCAGAGGCAGGTACACTGGCCACCACTGCCAAAGCTGGCAAAAATGCCAGGTGCGGCACTAGCCACAACTGCAGTTTATGATCCCAGAGCGGGGAATGCAGGCTGACTGGCCACCTCTAAAGCCAAGGCAAGGGCCAGAGATTGTTGACAAAATGCCACTGTGGTCCCAACCCCAGAGGCAGCAGCTTTCAGCAAGCAATGAGCAGGCACAGGTCACTGCCCACACCTTTCAGGGAACCTTTGCAGCTTGGCTCTGCTGAAGGACGAACCAAGGCCAACGCCCCTGAGGGAGCACATATGGCCTGACTCTAGCAACCTCCTGCAGGCCTCCGCCTCAGTGAGCACTCCCACTTGTCCCAGTTGTGTCTGCCGTATTACTCCTCTCCCAAGTCAAACTGAGCAAGTGAGCCCTGATCAGCAGCTACTCTCGTTCACTCTTGTCTGGGTAGGGAACAGACATTGGAGGGGGGCCTACAAGCAGAAGCAGGGCCAAAACCAAAGCTGAGCGCCAGGGGTTGTAGGATGGAAGAGGAAGGGAATGTGCTCCTCTAGCCACACATGCAGCAGACTAAATCCTCACAAAGAGCCTAAGGCTGTGGACTATGGGGGCAATTGTGGACTTTGGGAGCAAGAACAAGCTGGAGTAAGACTAGATCTGAGTCTGAGCTGATCGTACAGCACCCACAACAGGTCCAGAGACCATCCCAGAAATGTTGGAGGACTTCCTGAATAAACAGAATGCCTAGTGCGTGCTGTATGCAAGGACAATGGAGGATTCAGGAGGACATTCTTCTCTCTATATATGTATGTACGTATGTATTTTTTCTTTTTCATACTGTTGTAATGGTGTTCTTTATTATTCCTTTTTTATTTTTTTACTTTTCCTTTTTAAAAACCTTTTACTTTTGAATATATTTTTTCCCTATTTTTACAGTGCTCTAGATATATTCTGTTTTTTCCCATGTTTTTGATCTTGTATTTTTGCTACTCTAGTTTTTAGTATTTGTCTTCACTTAGCATTTGTTTATTGGCTTGAATGTACTCTTCCTTTTTTGGTTCCTATTTTTATTCTTTTTTTTTTTTTCTATTCTCTTTGTGAGTATGAAAGCTCCTTTGTTTATTCTTATGTGTTGATTGTTGTTTGTGTTGCTTTCACCATTTGTCTTGGGTTTTGTCTGTCCATTTTTTTTTCTTTCTATATTTGACATCTTCTTTTTCCTTTTGCTTTCCATTTCTTTTGTTTTTTTTCACTCTTTCCCCTCTTTTCTTTTCTGTTTTTTTTTTCCTCTTCTCTCATTCCTTTCTTGTGCCCTTCATGACTTTTTCTTTCCCTTTTGTGCTGTGTGGCTTGTGGAGTCCCGGGGCTACAGTAAGGAGTCAGACCTGAATCTCCAAGGTAGGAGACCTGAGTCCAGGGTGTTGCACCATGAGAGAACTCCCAACCCCATGGAACATTAAACAGCAAGAGCTCTTCCAAAGGCCGCCATCTCAACACTAAGACCATGTAACACCCAAAAGGCCAGCAAGCTCCAATGCCAGACGTCTGATGCCAAACCATCAGCAAAACATGAACACAACACTGCTCAGTAGCAGAGAGGTGTCCCAAAGCCATACTTTGTTTACAGACACCCCAACACAAACCACTGGATGCAGTACTGCCCTTCAGAGAGACAAGCTCCAACTCCAAACACCAGAACACAGGCACCAATCCCCACCAACGAGTAATGCTTCACAAGGCACTGGTCCAAACCCACCATAGTCCACAGCATGAACTATGACCTTGCAGCCACAGAAAGGAGACCTCAAGCACAGTGAATTAAACAAAAGGAAAAGACAGAGAAACATACAGTAGATGAAGGAACACGGTAAACCCCACAAAACCAAACAAATGAAGAAGAAATAGGCAGTCTACCTGGAAAAGAATTCAGAGTAATGAAAGTAAAGATGATCCAAAAATGTGGAAAATGGAAGCACAGATAAACAGAATTGAGGCATGGACTTAGAAGATACAAGAAATGTTTAATAAGTACCTAGTGGAAATAAATAACACATAATCAGCAATAAAAAGCACAATAACTGAGATGAAAAATACACTAGAGGAAACCAAGAGCAGAATAATTGAGGCAGAAGAATGGATAAGTGAGCAGGAAGATAAAATGGTGGAAATAACTGAAACAGAGCAGAATAAAGAAAAAAGAATGAAAAGAAACGAAGACAGTCTCAGAGACAACTGTAACAAAATTAAGCACACCAACATTTGAATTATTGAGGTCCCAGAAGAAGAAGACAAATAGAAAGGGTATGAGAAAATATTTGAGGAGATTATAGTCAAAACTTCCCTAATATGGGAAAAGAAATACCATACAAGCCCAGGAAACCCATAGAGTCCTACACAGGATAAAACCAAAGAGAAACAGACCAAGACACATATTAATCAAGCTAACAAAAATTAGACACAAAGTAAACCTATTAAAAGAGCAAGGCAAGAGCAAGGGCAAAACAACAATAATGTCCAAGGGGATTCCCATAAAGCTAATAACTTCTCTTTCAGCAGAAAGTCTGCAGTCCAAGAAGGTAGTAGCAGGATATACTTAAAACAATGAAAAGAAAAAAACCTAAAACCAAGACTATTCTTTAGAGTAAGGATCTCATTCAGATTTGACAGAGAAATCAAAAGCTTTACAGAGAAGCAAAAGTTAAGAGAATTCAGCACCACCAAACCAGCTTTACGACAAATACTAAAGGAACCTCTCTAAAGAGGAAACACAAGAGTAAGAGAAGACCTACAAAAACAAACCCCAAACAATAAAATATGTGGTAATAGGACCATGCATATCACTGCTGCTGCTAAGTTGCTTCAGTTGTGTCCGACCCTGTGCGACCCCATACACGGCAGCCCACCAGGCTCCCCTGTCCTGGGATTCTCCCAGCAAGAACACTGGAGTGGGTTGCCATTTCCTTCTTCATGCATATCACTAATTACCTTGTTTCTGTATCCATTCATCCAGTCTGTGTCTTTTGCTTGGAGCATTTAATCCATTTACATTTAAGGTAATTACATTTAAGTGATTGCATCACTAACTAAGTTAAATGTAAATGGATTAAATGCTCCAAGCAAAAGACACAGACTGGATGAACGGATACAGAAACAAGACCCCTATGTATGCCATCTATAAGAAACCCACTTCAGGCATAGGGACACATAGAGAAACAAGGTATGGAGCTTAACTTAAAAAATATATTCCACGCAAGTGGAAATCAAAAGGAAGTTAAGAGTAGCCTAACCAGATAAAATAGACTTTAAAATAAAGACCATTACTGGAGACAAGGAAGGACACTATATAAAGATCAAGGGACTAATCCAGGAAGAAGATATAACAATCAAAAATATATATGCACCAAACATAAGAGAACCTCAATATTTAAGGAAATGCTAACAACTATAAAAGGAGAAATCAACAGTAACATAACAATAGAGGGGGACTTTAAAACCTCACACACCAATGGACAGGTCATCCATACGCAAAAATTACTAAGGAAACACAAGTTTTAAATGATACATTTGGTCAGATGAACTTGTCTATAGGACATTTCATCCAAAAACAGTAGATTTCACTTTTCTCTCTAGTACATAAGAAACAAAATCCTAGAAAGATAACATCTTGGGGTCACAAATTAGCCACTCCAGTTTTCTTGCCTGGAGAATTCCATGGATGGAGGAGCCTGATGGGCTACAGTTCATGGGGTCACAAAGAGTCAGACACAACTGAGTGACTTAACTAACTAACAAAGTTTAAAAAAAGTAAAACTAAACATATATCAAGCATTTTTTTTTTACCACAATGCTGTAAGATTAGATATGAACTACAGGAAAAAACTGTAAAAAAAAATCACAAACACAGGGAGGCTAAACAATATGCTTCTAAATAACCATGAGTTCACTGAAGATCTCAAAGAGGTAAAAGCAAAAAAGGAAAACACAACAACTCAAAACCTATAGGATTCAGTAAAACCAGTAATATGGGGGAAATTTATAGCAATATAAACCTAGCTCAAGAAACAAGAAAAACATCAAATAAACAATCTAATCTTACATTTAAGCAACTAGAAAAATAAGAACAACAACAACAACAAAAATAAATAAAACCAAAGTTGTTAGAAGGAAAGAAATTATAAAGATCAGGTCAGAAATAACTGAAAAAGAAATGAAGAAGGCAATAGAAAAAAATCAGTGAAACTAAAAGCCTTTCTTGAGAAGATAAGCAAAACTGACTGACTGTTGATAAGTCTGTTAGCCAGACTCATTAAGGAAAAAAAAAGGAGAAAAATCAATAAAATAGAAAAAGGAAAAGTTATAACAGACAATAAAGAAATACAAAGGATTATAAAACACCACTATGAGCAACTATATGCCAATAAAATGGACAAGCTGGAAGAAATAGATGAATTCTATGAAAAGTACAACCTTTCAAGAGTGAGCCAGGAAGAAACAGGAAAAATGAACACACCAATCACAAACACTGAAATCAAAACTCTAATAAAAAAATCTTCCAACAAAAGCCCAGTGCCAGATAGCTTCAAAGGCAAGCTTTATCAAAAGTTTAGAGAAGAGCTAACTCATATGCTGCTCAAACTCTTGCAGAAAACTGCAGAGGAAGGAAAACTCCCAAACTCCTTTTATGAGGCCACCATCACCCTAATACCAAAACGTGACAAACATACACAAAAAAAGAAAATCACTGATGACATGTACTGCATGCATGCTTTCAGGTCCGACTCTGCAATCCCATGAACTGTAGCCCACCAGGCTCCTCGGTCCATGGAATTTTCCAGGCTAGACTACTAGAGTGGTTTCCCATTTCCTACTCCAGGGGTTCCGCCTGTCCTGGAGATTGAACCTGTGATTCTGAGTCTCCTGTAATGGCAAGTAGATTATTTTACCACTGTGTTACCTGGGAAGTCAATAACTAATAAACATTGATACAAAAATTCTCAACAAAATACTAGAAAACAGAATCCCAACAACATATTAAAAGCATCAGATATCCCCTTATCAAGTGGGGTTTATCTCAGGAATGCAAGGATTCCTCAATACACACAAATCAATCAATGTGATACACCATATTAACAAACTGAAAGATAAAACCATATGATAATCTCAATAAAGGCAGAAAAAGCTTTTGCAAAATTCAGTACCCATGCATGTTAAAATAAACTCTTCCCAAAAATGGGCACAGAAGGAATCTACTGTAAAAATAAAGGCCGTTTGCAGCAAACCAACAGCAAACATGATTCTCAATAGTGATAAACTAAAAGCATTCACTCTAAGATCAAAAACAAGACAAGGGTGCCCACTTGTGAGATAGGGTGCCCTATTATTCAACATAGTTTTGCATGTCCTAGGTACGGCAATCACAAAAGAAAAAGAAAGAAAAGGAATCCACACTGGAAAGGAAGAAATAAAACTCTATTTGCAGATAACATGATACTGTACATAAGAAACCCTAAAGATACTATCAGAAAATTACTAGAGCTAATCAGTGAATATGGTACAGTTGCAGGATACAAAATCGATACACAGAAAACAGATGCATTCCTATATACTAACAATGAAAAATCAGAAAGTGAAATTAAAGAATCAATCACATTTACCATTGCAACAAAAAGAATAAAATACCTAGGAATAAATCTACCTAAGGAGACAAAAGAACTGTATTCAGAAAAATGTAAGAGACTGATGAAAGAAATCAAGGATGATATAAATAGAGGAATATTCCATGATCCTGGCTTAGAAGAATAAATATTGTGAAAATGACTGAACTACCAAATGCAATCAACAGATTCAAGGCAATCCCAATCAAATTACCAATGGCATTTGTCACACAACTAGAAGGAAAAAAAAATCTCACAGTTTGTATGGAAACACAAAAGACCCCAAATAGCCTAAGCAATCTTGAGAAAGAAGAATGGAGTTGAATGAATCAACTTACCTGATTTCAGACTATACTACAAAGCTACAGTCATCAAGACAGTATGGTAGTGGCACAAAAAGAAAAGTATAAACCAACTGAACAAGATAGAAAACCCAGAGATAAACCCATGTACCTAGGGGCACCTTACCTTTGACAAAGGAGTTAAGAATATACGGTGAGGAAAAAGATAGTTTCTTCAATAAGTGGTGCTGAGAGAACTGGACAACAACGTGTAGAAGAATGAAATTAGAACACTTCCTAACACCATACACAAAGATAAACTTGAAAAGGATTAAACCTAAATGTAAACTATAAAACTATAGTTTTATAGAAATTATAGAAACTATACAACTCTTGGAAGAAAACATAGGCAGAACACTGTATGACATAAATCATAGCAAAATCCTCTATGAACCAACTCCTAGAACAACGGAAATAAAAACAAAAATAAACAAGTGGGACCAAATTAAACTTAAAAGCTTTTGCACAGCAAAGGAAACTGTAAACAAGGTGAAAAGACAACCCTCAGAATGGGAGAAAATAATAGCAAATGTAACAACTGACAAAGGATTAATCTCCAAAATATACAAACAGTTCATACAACTCAATGCCAGAGAAACAATCTAATCAAAAAGTGGGCAAAAGACCTAAACAGACATTTCTCCAAAAATACATGGATGGCTAATAAACACATGAAGAGATGCTCAACATCACTCATTATGAGAGAAATATAAATCAAAACTACAATGAGCTATCACCTCATACCAGTCAGAATTGCCATCATCAAAAAGTCCACAAACAAGTGCTGGAGAAGGTGTGGAGAAAAGGAAACCCTCATGCACTGCTACTGGGAATATGAATTGACAGAGCCATGATGGAAGACAGTATGGAGATTCCTTAGAAAATCAGGAATAAAACTACCATATAACCCAGCCATCCACTTTTAGGCATATACCCTGAAGAATCAAAAACTGAAAAATACACTGTACCCCAATGTTCACTGTAGCACCATTTACTATAGCTAGGACATGGAAGCAATCTAGATATCCATTGACAGATGAATGGATCAAGAAGCTGTGGTACCCATATACAATGGAATACCACTCAGCCATAAAAAGGAACATATCTGAGTCAGTTCTAATGAGGTAGATGAACCTACAGCCTATTACACAGACTGAAGTCAGTCAGAAAAACAAATATCATATATTAATGCAATTTATGAAATCTAGAAAGATGGTCATGATGAACCTACTTGCAGGGCAGCAATGGAGAAAACACAGAGAACAGACTTATGCACAAGGGCAGGAGAGAAGAAGGAGACAGAAAGATAAATGGAGACAGCAGCACGGAGGCACATACACTAACATATGTAAAACAGACAGCCAAAGGGAATTTGCTGTATGACTCAGGGAATTCACACTGGGGCTCTGTGGAAACCTAGAGGGGTGGGAAAGGTTGGGAGGTGGGAGGAAGGTTCAAGAGGGAGGATCCATATGTACACCTATGGTTAATTCATGTTGATGTATGAGAGAAATGAAACCAATATTGTAAAGCAATCAATTTAAAATAAATATAATTATAAAAAATTTCTCCAGAATGTGGATAGAAAAGGAATATACCTCAACACAATAAAGGTCATGTACAAGTGACTGCAGCCATGAAATTAAAAGATGCTTACTCCTTGGAAGAAAAGTTATGACCAACCTAGATAGCATATTCAAAAGCAGAAACAGTACTTTGCCAACAAAGGTCCGTCTAGTCAAGGCTATGGTTTTTCCAGTGGTCATGTATGGATGCGAGAGTCGGACTGTGAAGAAAGCTGAGCGCCGAAGAATTGATGCTTTTGAACTGTGGTGTTGGAGAAGACTCTTGAGAGTCCCTCGGACTGCAAGGAGATCCAACCAGTCCATTCTGAAGGAGATCAGCCCTGGGATTTCTTTGGAAGGAATGATACTGAAGCTGAAACTCCAGTACTTTGGCCACCTCATGTGAAGAGTTGACTCATTGGAAAAGACTGTGATGCTGGGAGGGATTGGGGGCAGGAGGAGAAGGGAACGACAGAGGGTGAGATGGCTGGAAGGCATAACCGATGTGAGTCTGAGTGAATTCTGGGAGACGGTGATGGACAGGGAGGCCTGGCGTGCTGAGATTCATGGGGTCACAAAGAGTCGGACACAACTGAGCAACTGAACTGAACTGAACAAGTAACCCACAGAAAAACATTATTCTCAATGGTGAAAAACTGAAAATGTTTTAAGATCAGTAACATGATTAAGGGTGTTCATTCTTAACACTATTATTCAATATAGTTTTGGAAGTCCTAGCCATAGCAGTCAGAAAAGAAGAAGAAATAAAAGGAGTAGAGATTGGAAAAGAAAAAGTAAAATGCTCACTGTTTGTAGATGACATAATACTATATATAGAACACTAAAAATGCCACCAGATAATTACTGCTGCTACTGCTGCTAAGTCGCTCCAGTCGTGTCCAACTCTGTGCAACCCCATAGATGGCAGCCCACTAGGCTCCTCTGTCCCTGGGATTCTCCTGGCAAGAATACTGGAGTGGGTTGCCATTTCCTTCTCCAATGCATGAAAGTGAAGTCACTTAGTCGTGCGACACCATGGACTGCAGCCTACCAGGCTCGTCCATCCATGGAATTTTCCAGGCAAGAGTACTGGAGTGGGTTGCCATTGCCTGCCTTCTCCTTCTAGAAAATTACTAGAGCTAATCAATGAATACAGTAAAGTCAGAGGATATAAAATTAATATACAGAAATCCCTTACATTCCTATACACTAACAATGAAAAATCAAAAAGAGAAATTAAGGAAACAATTCGATTCACCACTGCAACAAAAAGAATAAAATAGCTAGGAATAAACCAACCTAAAGAGACAAAATACCTGTATGCAGAAAACTATAAGATACAGATAAAAGAAATCAAAGAGAACACAAACAGATGGAGTGATATACCATGTTCTTGAACTGGAAAAACATTGTGAAAATGACTATACTACTCAAAGCAATCTCCAGACTCAATGTTATCCCTATCAAACTACCAATGTAATTTTTCACAGTACTGGAACAAAAAGATTCATGGTTTGGAAAAATAAAAGACCCCCAAATAGCCAAAGCAATCTTAAGAAAACCAGAGCTGGAGAAATCAACCTTGCTGACTTCAGACTATACTATAAAGCTATAGTCATCAAGAGTATGGTACCAGCACAAAAACAGAAATACAAACCAATGGGACAAGAAAGAAAGCCCAGAGATAAACCCACATACCTATGGGCACCTTATTTTTGACAAAGGAGACTATACAATGGAGAAAAGACAGCCTCTTCAATAAGCAGTGCTGGGAAAACTGGACAGCCACATGTGAAACAATGAAAAGAACACTTTCTACCACCACACACAAAAGTAAACTTGAAATGGATTAAAGACTCAAATGTTAGGCCAGCAACTTATAAAGCTCTTAGAGGAAAACATAGAACAGTCTTTGACATAAGATGCTCCTTGACCCACCTCTTAAAGTAAGGGAAATAAAAACAAAAATAAACAAATAGGACCAGCATGAATACTCGGTGGCGTCAGTGTAGCTGACTCTTTGTGACCCTATGGGATGAAGCCCACTAGAATCCTCTGTCCATGGGATTCTCCAGGCAAGAATGCTGGAGTGGGTTGCCATTTCTTCCTCAAACTGATCTTCCTGACCCAGATATCGAACTCTCGACTCTTGCCATTTCCTGCAGATTCTTTTATATGTATACATATATATATATATATATATATATTTACATATAATATATATAAATGTGGGGCTTCCCTGGTGGCACAGAGGTTAAAGCGTCTGCCTCCAATGAGGAAGACCTGGGTTCAATCCCTGGGTCGGGAAGATCCCCGGAGAAGGAAATGGCAACCCACTCCAGTATTCTTGCCTGGAGAATTCCATAGATGGAGGAGCTTGGTGGGCTACAGTCCATGGGTCACAATATATTCATTTTAATTGGAGGCTAATTACTTTACAATATTGTAGTGGTTTTGCCATATATCAACATGAACCAGCCACGGGTGTACATGTGTTCCCCATCCTGAATCCCCCTCCCACCTCCCTCCCCATCATATCCCTGTGGGTCATCCCAACACTGAGTCACCAGAGAAGCCCCAAATGGGACCTAATTAAACTATAAAGTTTTTGCAAGGCAAGGAAACAATATACAAGATTAAAAGACAACACTCAGAATGGGAAGAAATATTTACAAATGAAGCAACTGACAAAGGATTATTCTCCAAAATGTATAAGCAGCTCATACATCTCAATATCAGAAAAACAAATAGCCCAATCAAAAAATAAGCAGAAGACCTAAACAGACATTTCTCCAAAGAAAACATACAGATGGCCAATAAACACACGAAAAGATGCTCAACATTGCTCATTATCAAAGAAAAAGCAAATCAAAACTACAATGAGGTATCACCTCACACAGGTCAGAATGGCCATCACTGAACAACCTACAAACAATAAATGCTGGAGTGGAAGCTGAGGAAGGAAACCCTCCTACACTGTTGGTGGGATATAAAGTGGTATAGCCACTATGGAGAACAGTATGGAAATTTCTTTAAAAACTAGCAATACAAATACCATATGACCCGGCAATCTCAATACTGAGCATATACCCTTAAAAAACCACAATTCAAAAAGACACATGCACCCTAATGTTCACTACAGCACTTGTTTACAATGGCCAAGACACGGAAATCAATCTAGATGTCCATCAACAAATGAATGGACAAACTGTAGTACATATATACTATGGAATGAGTGAGCGAGCGAAAGTTGCTCAGTCGAGTCCAACTCTTTGTGACCCCATGGACTATACAGTCCATGGAATTCTTCAGGCCAGGACACTGAAGTGGATAGCCGTTCCCTTCTCCAGGGGATTTTCCCAACCCAGGGATCAAACCTAGGTCTCCCACATTGCAGGAGGAATCATTACCAGCTGAGCCACCAGGAAACCCCAAACTCAGCCATAAAAAGGAAGGAATTTGAATTAGAAGTAGTGAGGTGGATGAAGGCCTATTACACAGAGTGATGTAAGTCATAGAAAAACAAAAATTGTATATTAAAGCATACATATAAAAAAAAATACATATGGAATCTAGAAAATAGTACTGATGAACCTATTTACGGAGAATAAATGCCAACCCTGACATTGAGAATGGTCTGCGGACACAGTGGGGGAAGGAAAATGTAGGACAAATTGAGAAAGTAGCATTGACATATATACACTATCATGAGTGAAACAGGTAACTAGCGGGAAACTGCTATAAAACACAGGGAGCCCAGCCTGGTGCTCTGTGACAACAAGAGGGGTGGAATATGGGGGTGTAGGGGGTGTGAAGGAAGCTCAAGAGGGAGGGGATATATATCTAACTATGGTGCATTATGTTGATGTATGGCAGAGACCACAACAACATTATAAAGCAATTATCTTCCAATTATAAAACAGCATTCTTATTTCTACTGATACAAAGATAGTCACTAAAAACAAACTTTACTATAAATTTTCAAGTATTCTCAAATATATTAGAATCATACATAGCTAGTCACTTTTATAAAAGATAAAGCCCACCATCCATGTACTCTATACACAGGATAAATCCAAGAAGCTGAAACTTTCTATCCTTAAATTTGGTTTGAGTAAGTCTCTAATAATACAAGCCTCCCCTGCTAGCTCAGGGGGTAAAAGAAAGTGAAAGTTGCTCAGTCGTGTCTAACTCTTTGCAACCTCATGGACTATACAGTCCATAGAATTCTCCAGGCCAACATACTGGAGTGGGTTGACACGCCCTCCTCCAGGGGATATTCCCAACCCAGGTCTCCCATATTGCAGGCGGATTCTTTAACCAACTGGGCCACCAGGGAAGCCTAAATCCACCTGTATGTGGGAGACTTGGGTTCAGTCCCTGGGTTGGGAAGATCCCCTGGAGAAGGGAACAGTTACCTGTCGAGTATTCTGGCCTGGAGAATCCCTTGGACAGAGGAGAATGGTGGGCTACAGTCCATGGGATCACAAAGAGTCGGACACGACTGAGTGACTTTTACTTTCACTCCTAATATTAGTGTATTTTGCAAATGGCAAACCACCTGGGATTGAGAGGTGAAGGAATAGGGTCCCAGATGATGCATCACTGACTAGTGACCCCTACTGATGCTCTTTAAGGCTCTTGCTTCCTTAACTGCAAAGTGGACACACTAAATTACACTGTACTGCAGTGATGCTTAAATGACATTAATATTAATGTTGTCAAGTGATATATAAATATTAATGGTCAAAATCAATAATAATGTATACTTAGCAATAAACATTATTAAATGTTAAACAATTCTTAAATCTGGGTAAAAGATTTGTAGGCAATTCTTTTTTCCCAAAATACTCTATAAATTCAATATCATATTTCACTAATTTTAGGATACAACTTTTCATACTTAACATATCTGAAATTGATG
>SJYQ01000158.1:259252-290301 GCA_006410935.1 Redunca redunca | reverse complement strand
TAAACTGCAGTCATAACATATTTGTTATTACATGTGTTATGTGCATCAAAATGTGAAAAGATGTGTATCAGTCTTGGAAGAAAACCATGAAGATAAAAATGGACACAGATTTTGTTTAAAAAATGATACATCACTAATGCTCCTGATAACAGAGAACAATATTATATAGAAAAACCTGGACACTGCAACTTTAAGTTGAAGGTGAACAGAAGAGTTAAGACTCTGAATGTGAGTATCTCAGCAAATTAACTTTGCTCACTTTTTAAAATGTGTGTACAAGGTTGATATACGATTATTTTTAAAAGGGCTTGCCATAAGAATGAAAACTTCCAAGTCATGAAAAGCTGTGTCACAGTTAAATGGCATTTTTCTCTTCACCTTCCTGCTGAAAACACTGAATCAATTTTCAAAATTTCAATTTTTTTTAATGTCTTCCATTAAAATTTGATTTTAAAAAATTTAGTCACTAAAAGTACAGGCACCAAGCCTAATAACCAAGCCTTTGATACTAAGTAACAACAAAAGAACATATGCAAATTGATAGAAGGGGAATATTAAACTAAAGCTGTGCTATGACTGATGCACGCTCTGATTTCTTTAAGTCTCCCACTGACAGAAGTTTGGTCACTGACATTTCTAGCTATTCTATTTCAATATTTATTACAGAGTGCTAACTATATGCCAGGTACTGAATTACACACTAGACATAGCAAGGAGAATAAAGATAGACATGATCGCTGCTTTCCTGATGTTTAGTATATAGAAAAGATTGACAAATTATAAATTATAATAAACTCTGTGAAGAAACAACTGGAAAAAGAAAATAAAAATGAACAGTGGATGGTATTCAGTTGCAGATAATGCAATGGTAACAGCGAAAATTTACATAACCTTATTCTGTACCAGACTCTGTAACTACATCTTTTCAGTTCAGTTCAGTTCAGTTCAGTTGCTCAGTCATGTCCGACTCTTTGCGACCCCATGAATCGCAGCATCTTTACATACTCTTTAATCTCCAAAACAACTACTATAAAATAGATACTACTATTATCTCTAATTTATAGATCCAGGGAATACAAGGCTTAACATATCTGAAATTGATATATATCTTATAATCACTAATGTCAGGCAGAAGTCATGACATATTTGTCATTACCTATGTATGTGAATTAAAATGTGAAAAATGGTTTCAGCGTCTTGAAACAAAATCTTGAAAATAATAATGGATAGCAAGTAAGCAGGGAGATGGGCTATAAACCCAGAAAGTTTGGCTCCAGAGAACATGCTTTCAATCCACTATAATTTCAGCGAGAGCCTTCCTGAGTTGGTGTCATAAGTTAACATCGGAAAGATGAAAAGGTAAGGGGTGGTGAGAGAAATTATGTACTAAGCCCTAAAGTGGGAAAGGGTCCTTCAGTTTTAGAATATGACATAAGGCCACCATTGTTGAAGTGTAGTTAATGACAGCAAGAATGTTGGAGAGACAGGCCTACAGAAGGCTGGTGCTAACTCGTGCAGGATCTTGTAAGACGCAAGGAACTGGAATTTTATTCTAAGTGCAGCTGGATTTCAGTTATGTCTCTCAGCTGTGTCTGACTCATTGCAACCCCATGGACTGCAGCACGCCAGGCCTCCCTGTCCATCACCAACTCCCGGAGCTTACTCAAATCCATGTCCATTGAGTCAGTGATGCCATCCAACCATCTCATCCTCTGTTGTCCCCTTCTACTCCTGCCTTCAATCGTTCCCAGCATCAGAGTCTTTTCAAATGAGTCAGCTCTTCCCATCAGAAGGCCAAAGTACAGGAGTTTCAGGTTCAACATCAGTCCTTTCAATGAACGCTCAGGACTAATCTCCTTTAGGATGGAATGGTTGGATCTCCTTGCAGTCAAAGGGACTCTCAAGAGTCTTCTACAACACCACAGTTCAAAAGCATTAATTCTTTGGCACTCAGTTTTCTTTATAGTCCAACTCTCACATCCATACATCACTACTGGAAAAACCATAGCCTTGACGAGACGGACCTTTGTTGGCAAAGTAACGTCTCTGCTTTTTACTATGCTGTCTAGGTTGCTCAGAGCTTTTCTTCCAAGGAGTAAGCGTCTTTTAATTTCATGGCTGCAGTCAACTTCTGCAGTGATTTTTGGAGCCCCCAAAAATAAAGTCTGCCACTGTTTCCCCATCTATTTGCCATGAACTGATGGGACCTGATGCCATGATCTTAGTTTTCTGAATGTTGAACTTTAAGCCAACTTTTTCACTCTCCTCTTTCACTCTCATCAAGAGGCTCTTTAGCTCTTCTTTGCTTTCTGCCATAAGGGTGGTTTCATTTGTAAACCTGAGGTTATTGAGATTTGTCTTGGCAATCTTGATTCCAGCTTATGTTTCTTCCAGTCCAGCGTTTCTCGTGATGTACTCTGCATACAATAAGCAGGGTGACAATATACAGCCTTGACATACTCCTTTCCCTATTTGGAATCAGTCTGTTGTTCCATGTCCAGTTCTAACTGTTGCTTCCTCGGCTGCATACAGATTTCTCAAGAGGCAGGTCAGGTGGTCTGGTATTCCCATGTCTTGAAGAATGTTTCACAGTTTGTTGTGATCCACAGTCAAAGGCTTTGGCATAGTCAATAAAGCAGAAATAGATGATTTTCTGGAACTCTCTTGCTTTTTCAATGATCCAGTGGATGTTGGCAATTTGATTCTGGTTCCTCTGTCTTTTCTAAACCCAGCTTGAACATCTGGAAGTTCACAGTTCATGTATTGGTGAAGCATGGCTTGGAGAATTTTGAGCATTACTTTACTAGTGTGTGAGATGAGTGCAATTGTGCGGTAGTCTGAGCATTCTTTGGCATTCCCTTTCTTTGGGATTGGAATGAAAACTGACCTTTTCCAGTCCTGTGGCCACTGCTGAGTTTTCCAATTTGCTGGCATATTCAGTGCAACACTTTCACAGCATCATCTTTCAGGATTTGAAAGAGCTCAACTGGAATTCCATCACCTCCACTAGCTTTGTTCATAGTGATGCTTTCTAAGGCCCACTTGATTTCACATTCCAGGATGTCTGGCTCTGGGTGAGTGATCACACCATTGTGATTATCTGGGTTGTGAAGATCATTTTTGTACAGTTCTTCTGTGTATTCTTGCCACCTCTTCTAATATCTTCTGCTTCTATTAGTTCCATACCATTACTGTCCTTTATTGAGCCCATCTTTGCATGAAATGTTCCCTTGCTATCTCTAATTTTCTTGAAAAGATCTCTGGTGTTTCCTATTCTATTGTTTTCCTCTATTTCTTTGCACTGATCACTGAGGAAGGCTTTCTTATCTCGCCTTGCTATTCTTTGGAACTCTGCATTCAAATGGGTATACCTTTCCTTTTCTCCTCTGCTTTTTGTTTTCCCTCTTTATACAGCTATCTGTAAGGCCTCCTCAGACAGCCATTTTGCTTTTTTGCATTTATTTTTCTTGGGGATGGTCTTGATCCCTGTCTCCTGTACAATGTCAGGAACCTCCATCCACAGTTCATCAGGTACTCTGTCTATCATATCTAGTCCCTTAAATATACTTATCACTTCTACTATATAATCATAAGGGATTTGATTTAGGTCATACCGGAATGGTCTAGTGGTTTCCCCTACCTTCTTCAATTAAGTCTGAATTTGACAATAAGGAGTACTTGATCTGAGCCACAGTCAGCTCCCGGTCTTGTTTTTGCTGACTGTATAGAGTTTCTCCATCTTTGGTTGCAAAGAATATAATTAATCTGATTTTGGTGTTGACCATCCGGTGATGTCCATATGTAGAGTCTTTTCTTGTGCTGTTGGAAGAGGGTGTTTGCTATGACCAGTGCGTTCTCTTGACAAAACTCTATTAGCCTTTGCCCTGCTTTATTTTATACTCCAAGGCCAAATTTGCCTGTTACTTCAGGTGTTTCTTGACTTCCTACTGGATTTATAGAAGACTGAACTAGACAGGGACATAATCCGATTTATTTTTTTAATAATCCACCTGGCTGATGTGTAAATAATAATAAAAAAATTTTTTAAAAAGAATGAATTGAAAGAAGTTAAGATAAATAGTCTAAAGTATTCATTTATTCAACAAATATTTAATATTTATGAAGTAACTATTACTGTAGTAAGCACTATTCCAGAGATTGGACACAGAGTCAAAAATATTAGAGACAAGGTCCTCCACTGTGGAGTACACTTCTGAGTGGTGAATACACATGCAAACTCATACATCCACAATTTTTCCCACTCTACTGAACATTTTCTATCAGTATACAAGTTTTACTATCTCCCATCTTTAAACAAACATCAAACAAAAACCTATTATTTGACATTGCACTCTCTGCTAGCTATCTTCCTATTCTTTTATTCCCAGAAAAAAATTCTTTAAAGAACTGTCTGCAGTAACTTTGCAACCAGTTATTATCTCAACCCACTACAACCAGGTTCTTCTCTTCTACTCTATTAACATTGCTCATGTCACTGAACCAAAAATTTTTTTAATTTGTATGGAAAACAAAAGACCCGAAATAGTCAAAACAATCTTAAGAAAGAAGAATGGAGCTGGAGGAATCATGCTCCCTGACTTCAGCCTATACAAAGCTAGAAAAATCAAAACAGTATTGTACCGGCACAAACACACACACACACAAATCAATGCAAAAGGTCAGAAAGCCCAGAAATAAACCCACACACTTATAGTCAATCAATTACAACACAACAGAGAAGATAGTCTCTTGAATAACAGCTGCTGAGAATAGTGGACAGCTACAGGTAAAAGAATAAAATTAGAATAATCTTTAACACATATACAGAAAGAAAAAAAAAAACTCAAAATGGATTAAATATCTAAATGCAAAACCCAATATTTTAAAACTCCTAGAGGAAAACAAACTCTTTGACATAAATCCCAGCAACATTTTTTGTATCTCTCCCCTAGAATACTGGAAACAAAAGCAAAAACAAACAAACAGGACCTAATTAAACTTAAAATCTCTTGCACAGAAAAAGAAATCATAAACAAATCAAAAAGACAACCTTCAGAATGGGAGAAAATATTTGCAAACAGTGCAATCAGCAAAGTCTTAATTTCCAAAATATACAAACAGCGTACACAACACAATATCAAAAATAACAACCTAACCATAGACAGAAGACCTAAACAGACATTTCTCCAAAGAAGACATAAAGATGGCCAACAGGCACATAAGATGCTCAACGTCATTCATTATAAGGAAAATGCAAATCAAAACTACAATGAGGTACCACCTTACATGAGTCAAAATGGCCATCATCAAAAAAATCTACAAATAAATGCTACAGAGTGTGTGGAGAAAAGGGAACTCTCCTACAGTGTTGGTAGCAATATAAACTGGTACAACCACTACGGAGAACAGTACGAAGTCTTCTTAAAAACAAAACGGAATTACCACACAATCAAGCAATCCCACTCCTGGGCATACATTGAAGAAAGAAGAAAAGTCTAATTAGAAAAGATACATGCACCCTCTGTTCACAGCAGCAGTATTAGCAATAGCCAAGACAAGGAAGCAACCTAAATGTCCATCAGCATATGAATGGATAAAGAAGATGTGATACATATATATAAAAATGCAATATTACTCGGCCAATTAAAAGAATGAAATAATACCATTTGCAGCAACATGGATGGACCTAGAGATTATCACACTAAGTGAAATAAATCAGACACAGAAAGATAAATAACATATGATATCACTTATTATGTGGAATCTAAAAAATGATACAAATAAACTTAACTTTAAAACAGAAATAAGCTCACAGACATAGAAAAATAACTGATGGTTACCAAAAGGGAAATAGGGGAAGAGATAAACCGAGACCTGGGAATTAAAGGATACACACTACATATATAAAATAAACAAGGACCTACTGTGTAGCACAGGGCACTATATTCAAAGTCTCATTTATATATATACATATATATAACATGTAATCATTTGGCTGTATACTTGAAACACTGTAAGCCACCTATACTTCAATAAATAATACAAATAAAAATGAAAATACTGTTTATGTCAATGTCACCACACTTTCAACTTGTAGTCAAATGCTAACTTCTCTCCCCTCACTTTATAACCTCTCAGAAGTGTTCACACTGTTAACTAGCTCCTCCTTCTTTTCTGTGCCACAACACTTTTCAGGTTTCCTCTCTCCTTAGCTTAAATAAAGATACCTATAGCACAGTGCTTAAGAGCATGGCCTTATAAACTTAGCTCTGAAGACTGGTTCAGGAGTGCTTGCCATGGAGGACAGACACAGGAAGAGAATGTTTCCCTTTCTTGAGCAAGATAGAAAACTAATCAGTATTTCAGGTTAGAAATGCCGGTGGTTTAGACTAGAGATTAGAAATAGATTTTAGCTCTATTTTAGAAATAGAACCAATAGAACTTTGGGACAGATCAGATACAGGAATTAAAGGAAGAGGGGAAATCAAGATTTTGCAATAGAATAAAAAACTAATGAACACTACCTAAAAAAGAAAAAAAAAAAAACTTAGAGATGGATTTCACTTGACACTTTTCTACTAAAACTGATACTTGGGAGAGGTTATGTGATTTACCCAAAGTCACAAAGATAACTGGTGATAGAACTGAAAATAGAACACAAGTCTCTGATAATCCTAAGAAGCCACAGATCAGGATCTGGCAAGATGAATGCTCTCAGAAGCTTTAGTCCTTTTTTTTCCCTAACCAATGCAGTAAAAAATACTGCAATACATTTTTGGGTTTATTGCATATAATTAGGCAAGCTATTAACTGCACACTTTATATGTCTTTAAGAAAAAAGTAAAGAAAAGATAGAATATAAATATCAGTATTGGCTTATGAAGAGTAAAGTCTATTAAAAGTTCATCAAAAACATTTGCTGAAGTAAACTATTTGTAAAGGACAAGATACACAGGAAATCCCCCTTAAGCAGTTTATAATTTGCAAGATAATACACATATAAATAATTCAGGCCAACAGAAGAGATGTCATAAAATAGTACTAGAATAATTGTCAAACGAATTGTATAGACTATATGTGTATATGTATATGTATATATTTTAGTACACTGTGGTAGTCCTTTAGATTTGAGCTAAGCCTTCAAGGACAAGTAAGAATTTTAAAGGTAGATGGGGAAGGGGATTAGAGTGTCGACTAAGATAAAGCTCAGGGCTGGGGGTTAGGGAATGGGAAGACTGAGCATTTTATACATGTTCCATGGAGACATTCTCTTTGGTATGACATTTGAGACCTGAATGACAAAGAAAAACAAGGAATGTGATGATGGAAGTTGCCGAGAACATTCTGAGAGAACAAGTACAAATAACCACTACATTACCTGCCTACATTGGGCTCTACAGATTGAATACACAGAGCTTAGTTGAATAGTAAAAGGGTAGGCCATAAATTTCTAAATCTGAGTTTAAGTAATCCCATAAATTCGCTTTCTCATCTCAGTTTCTGCATCAGTAAAAATTACTGCATAGAACATGTGAGATAATCAACATATAAGAGGTTTACAAACAGAAACATAAATATACCAAAACTGTAAAAGTTCAAATAAACAAGAATGGAAAAGTTTTAATACAATGCTTAGCTACATAAGGTTAAAAGTAGAGAAATTAGTAACAATCATTGCTGGTATGGTATGAGTATGAGCACTTCATACTTTACGTATCTTTACATTTTCTCTTTCTGTACTTTTTTGTACATGTTTCATCTTCTTTGCCAGACTGTAAGCAGATAAAGCACCTGACACGTTTTTAGTATTAGCTAAATTGATATGTGAAGCGAGTAATTAATTCTAAAGCCCTTTGAGGGTTTGCTTGTGTTCAAGATCCCATTTAGTTGTAAATGATTGGAGGGGGTTGATATCAAGAAAAGTTAACAGAAATAAATATAAATGAAAATAGAATAGAACCCATTTAAAAAAAGACGGAAGTAAGCCGCAGGTAACTGTTCTGTGCTACTGCTGGCCTTTAGTTAATACTCTCTGGCAGCCAAAGGAAGAAGAGAATTGGCTGAATCACACAGCGTGGCATTTAATCTCAAAGATGGGCATTTATATTCATCTACAGATCTCAACTGTTCCCTGGACCCAAATCCGCAAGATCTTTGATCGCAAACAACTGAGCAAAGGCGCAGAGCAACTATGAAGGGCTCCTGAAACTATTTAACTTGGTTCCGCAGCTTTCAGAGCCAGGACCCGTAATAACAACGGAACCACCGGCGCCTCAACAACAGAAGCCTCACTTTTCTCCCCAGGGGTCCGGCCCGGGCTTGGCAACCGCAGAAACAGCCCCTGGCTGCCTCGTCGGCCTCGGAACGGCTCCGCGGCTCGCCCGAAGTCTTGCCTCCAGGCGGGGGCCGCGCAGCTCCAGGAGAAGTGAGCCGGGCTCGGGGACCGGGGCGGCCACAGGGCCGGAAGGGCCTCGGGGCGCTCAGGCCTCCGGGGTTGGGTGTTGGGGGAGGCAACCCCGGGCCCTGGAAACAACTCCCGAGGCGCCCCGCAGCGCCCTCTGTCACGGAAGCCCCCTCGCCCCGGCGCAGGACGAGCGGCATGGGCGGCCGAGGCCAGAGAGCCCTCCGCTCTGCGGACGACGGGGCCGGCCCTGGACCGGGAACGAGGCGGGCCCCCGACGCTCCCCCGGCGCCCCGCGATCACCCACCTGCACCGCGGTTGCCGAAGTCTCCAGCCCAGCCTCTCCGCTCCCGAGGCCTGGCTGCGATTGGCTCCCGCCGCTGTCGCGCTACCTCTTCTTCAAGTCTGAGCGCCGGCCGGTACGGGCCGCGCCTCCGTCCCGCCCCTCGCGCCCCCAGGTTGCGCCCCCAGGCTCCGCCCCGCGCGCGGTCACGCGCTGCCGCAGAGCGCAGAGGACGCAGAGCGCAGAGAAGGGTCCCGGCTTCCGCTACAGAGGAGGCGGCGGCCGCGCGGATGATGTGAAGTGAGGGCCGCGGGTGAGCCACGTCCCGCGGACGCGCCACGTCCCGCGGACGCGCGCGGCGCCCCGCCCACGCACGCGACGCCCCACCCCCACGCGGGAGGACGCACGCGGCGCCCGGTGCACGCACGCGGCGCCGGGGCAGCTGGGAGGGTCTGAGCCCGGGGCGGCGGCGAGGCCTTTGGTGGATGGTTCTGCTTGCCCGGCAATTCTGCGTGCTGCCGGCGATGGAGGGCGTGCGCTGGGCCTTTCCCTGTGGCACGTGGCTACCCAGCCGCGCCGAATGGCTGCTAGCGGTGCGATCGATCCAGCCCGAGGAGAAGGAGCGCATCGGCCAGTTCGTCTTCGCCCGGGACGCTAAGGCCGCCCTGGTACCGCGGGTCTTTCGCGCTTCGGGTCGGGGAGCAGCCGTCGGGGTGGTGGGCCGCACAGTAGAGACCCCACACGCGAGCCTCGGCGCCCGCGTGCGTCCGCCCCGGGCGACTCCGGGGTGTGCCCGGCCTAGTCTCCGCCGCCTTTGTCATCGCCTCGTCCGCAGAAAAAAATCAGCCCCTCCCCCGTTGCATTTGAAAAGAGAGGTCCTGCTAAACCCTAAAATAGCTGTTGCGGAGGTCTGTCAGTAGGATTTTCCTTATTTTTAAGTGTTAATCACATTTTTTAAATTTCCTTGCTTGGGCCCATAGCACAATCTGAGCCTGTTAAATATCCCACCAGTCTCCCTGTGCACCGTGCACGTCAGTTCAGTTCAGTTCAGTCGCTCAGTCGTGGCCGACTCTTTGCGACCCCATGAATCGCAGCACGCCAGGCCTCCCTGTCCGTGGTAGGCCCTAAAAAATATTGATAGTATCACTTAGTTTAACCTTGCACACCATAGAACTGGAAGAGTCTAGCCTCCTTTTACCGATGAAACCGAAGCCAAGGAAGGATGGGGTCTTAGGCATACCTTGTTAACTATTTAGCTATGAAAACACTATTTTGAATACAATCGTTTATTTTACGTAAATTTTTTAGCAACAAATGGAAACTTGGGTTTCAAAATGATGTCTATATTGCGCAGTGTGGCACAGCTTCTGGGTGCCATCTCGTCAAAGACTGTCGTTATCCTGAAAATGTCCTTCTGTCAAAGGACTTTTTCTTTTGAAATGTAGACTAATTGATTTTTGAAGGCACACTAGTGACTATTTTCGTGAAATTCAAAGTGTTGCAGTCAGTGTTAGAGCTGAAGGAAAAAAAAAAAACTTGAAAGATTTTGCAAAATGTTATCTACCTTGTTTTCTTATGTCCTCGGGTATTTTTTGTGATTTTAGACCTTAATCCGAGAGAGAGTGGAATGGGTATATGTGAAAAAAGATAGGTTATGTCTTGTTATCGTGGAGGCACGTGATAAGTACATGTGATCTAGAAACACTTGCACATGTGCACAACGATGTAAGTACAACAGGATTGCCCACTGGGGAATTTTTTTTATATATAATAGCAAAACCAGAGCCAGCCTAAAATATCCAGTAATAGGGGGATAGTCAAGTTTTGGTACCTTGATACTATGAAATATTATGCTACATTTAAAAATGCACAGGCCAGTGGTTATGTGCAGACATAAAATAATCCCCAATGCTTAGAAATAAAAAAGTTCATACATGGTAGAATAGTACATATAGTGGGATTTCAAATAAATGGATGGATCGCAAATGCAAATGAGCATATATTGGATACTTAGAGAAAAGATGAAGGATGAATACTTGTCAACATTGGTTACTTATTGATGGGATGGAGGGAATTGCTAAATAGGGACTTTGACTTGTCTGTCTTAAGCATTTTTTAAATCTTAATGCAGGATATTTAATACCTACGTAGTTTTAATACTTTAAGAAGTATTTTAGAAACCACAAAAACAGACTTTGTATGTTATAGGCAGTTTTACTTGAATCTTTAGTATAGACAGCAATACTTACCAAATGTTTTATTAACAGGCTGGTCGTCTGATGATAAGGAAATTAGTTGCAGAGAAATTGAATATACCTTGGAATAATATTCGTTTGCAAAGAACTGCAAAAGGAAAACCAGTTCTTGCAAAAGACTCATTGAATCCTTACCCCAATTTCAACTTTAACATCTCTCATCAAGGAGACTATGCTGTACTTGCTGCAGAATCTGAGCTACAAGTTGGAATTGATATAATGAAGACTAGTTTTCCAGGTAATGTTGCATTTTTGTAATACATGAGTTATTAAATGTCTTGTCTTAGTTCTTGTGCTGTGCTTAGTTGCTCAGTTGTGTCTGACTGTTTGCGAGCCCAGGGGTTGTAGCCCGCAAGGCTCCTCTGTCCGTGGAATTCTCCAGGGAAGAAGACTGGAATGGGTTCCCATGCCCTCCTCCAAGGGATCTTCCCAACTCAGGATTGAACCCAAGACTCCTGCATTGCAGGCAGATTTTTTTACCTTCTGAGCCACCAGGGGAGACCCAGGTTCTATCCCTTTGTCAGAAAGATCAAACTGGTGGCCTTCCCTGGTGGCTCAGAATCCGCCTGCAATGCAGGAGGCTCAGATTCGATATCCCTGGGTCAAGAAGATCCCCTGGAGAAATGGTTACCCACCTGTGTTCTTGCCTGGAAAATTCTGTGGACAGAGGAGCCTGGTGGGCTACAGTCCGTGGGGTCGCAAAGAGTCAAACATGACTGAGTGACTAACGCTAATTAACTTGTTTAAAAAATAATAATCTCAGTAGTGAAGTATATTATAATCCCTAAGCAGAGATAACATGTATTTGTATTATATCTAAATATAGTTATTTGTAGCACATTTATATACAATGAAAAGAGAAAGCAAACAGTTACTAAAATATTTATATTTTGCCTTAGAAATTTGCAGTTGATGACTGTTGGAACTGCTGACATGTATTGTGTGGTTGACTATACTTAAGTAATTTTAATAGAACATAGGCTCTCTCAACTCCTCTGTAATTTTTATCATCAGTAACATTAGTGAGCAGTTACTGTGTGCCAAGATATTTTACTCAGTGCTTTATGTATATTATATATTGAGTGGGACTTTTCAGAAGATAAGTAATAGAGTAAGAAGAAAGCTGTTAAAATAAAAGAACCAACATCCTCCTAATTTCATTGTGCAGTTTCTTAATCTCCACACTGCATCCACCACAGGTTCTTTGCTTGTGTTTCCCTTGGACTGGAATATTTGTGATAAGGTCATGCCCACCTGCATTTCTGCACAGATAACTTATTTATTGGTTAGCTTCCACTTCAGTCTTATTTTAGGGAAGCTTTTGTGGACCTTCAAAGTAAGCCAGGTTGCTTTGCTCTAGGCTCTCGTAAAATATATTTCCTTCATTCCAATAATATACTTCATTTTATAGGTATTTATCAGGGTGATTGTCTTCCCACTGTACTATCAAATCTAGCACCTTACCTAGTTCAAAGTAATGCATAATAAATATTTGTTAAATGAATGAATGAGCATTCTGTGCTACAATAGTAAGGCTTCAGAATATGGCTGTGACTGTCATCTCTCCCTTATGTTGAATTTTCCCACCAGCTGGTTTTTCTCTATAACCTGTTCATAAATCTATTAAAACTCTATTCTTTGTTCAGAAGGGAGCCGTACTAATTATAACAGGGGTTCTTGACCCCAAATAAGCATCATTTTTTTAACCTCCTGAAATTGTTCTCTACATTTTGTATGCACAGGTATTCTTTTCTCAGAGACGATCTGGTTTTCTGCAGTGTCATAGAAGGTGTATTGTGAAAGAACCACTGCTTTAGAAGATTCAGAGTGAGCATGCAAATGAGGCTGTAAACTTCACAGTTCTCTGTTTCTTATATGAATTTTCCCTTAAAATCAGAAATTACTGGAGAGGCCATTGCTCCTTAGAATGGAGTCAGCATAATTACATAGTAATGGTTGGCTCATCAGGTTGATATCTGCTTGGAAATCATACCTGTGAGACACAGATTTAATTACAGTTGGTTTAGTGGGCAGTATTGGGTTATGGTCAATACTGGATAAACAAGTAATTACTAAAGCAAAAAATGAAGATTCTGTTTTCTGTTAATTATATTTTATTAGCCTTTTTTATCCACCGTCTTTTTTCTTTGCTCTAATTTGCCTAATGACAGTATCCAGGCCTTTTACTCTTTAGCTGTTTCATTGACAAAAAGCTGTTAACATATCCAGTAATGCACTGAGGAAGAGGTATTTTCCAGTTTTAATTAGTATTGTTACTCTGTCACTAATATTGAGAAGATTAATGGATGCAGCATTATTTCTCAGGAAGTAGATACTGGTTTACTTCACTGGCAATTCATTGAATTACTCTGCTTATCAGAGTGAGGAAACGGAGCAGGAGACATTCCTAAGATTTGCTAAATGATGGAGGGTAAAACTTAGTATAGCAGCAAGGGAAGTATTGTACTTTGTTCTGAATGTTGTTATTAAGATTATCTAACTTCATAGACTTTGGGGGCATCATCAGTATATTGAAAGACTTAGTTCCATTACTCCCATTTTGTCTGCATGGCATGGTAACCCACTCCAGTATTGCCTGAAGAATCCCACGGACAGAGGAGCCTGGTGGGTTACAGGCCATAGGGTTGCAAAGAGTTTGGACACAGTTGAAGTGACTTAACATGCAAACATCACGTAGGAACTTGTGGAGTCTTTCCTTGTTGCATTAGACATTCCTACTAGGTGCAGATCATTTTTCACCTTCTCCTAGTTCTCTTTGTTGCTGTGACAGGGTAAGAGAGAATATATCATGGATTAAGAAGTTTTGGGGCTTCTTCCTTCTAGCCAGATGCCTACAATTAAGGACACTGTTGCACCTACCACTATTTTATCTGCCTAATGGAGAGAGGAACCTTATACAAAAGTAACTGGTGTATACTTGGCACTCAGTAATTATTTGTTTAATGAATATCCAGAGGAGTTATTAATATAAGATATTGGGGCCCCAGTATAGATAAATTGCCAGTGCAATATAATCCTAACCCTGGGGGTGGGTGTTTTATAGGTCTTCATTATAATCTGCTGCACCCAGTTGGTGGTTTTTCCTTCTTTTTCTAATAATTTTTGTCTGCCACTAAACGCTTTTGCAGTTAGAAGTATATGGGTAGTTTTGTGAATTGTTCATTTTGTACCCATACTTAGAAGATATGCCAAGTTAAGATGAAAGTGAAAAACCACCACAGTATTGTAAAGTAATTAGCTTCCAATTAAATTAATTAATTTTTTAAAAAGATGAAAGTTGCTCAGTTGTGTCCGACTCTTTGCAACCCAATGGACTGTAGTCCATGGAATTCTCAGGCCAGAATACTGGAGTGGGTAGCCTTTCCCTTCTTTAGGGGATTTTCCCAACCCAGGGATCGAACCTAGGTCTCCCGCGTTGCATGCAGATTCTTTAGCAGCTGAGCTACAAGGGAAGCCCAAGAATACTGGAGTGGGTAGCCTATCCCTTCTCCAGTAGATCTTCCCAACCCAGGAATCGAACTGGGGTCTCCTGCATTGCAGGCAGATTCTTTACCAACTGAACTATGAGGGAAGGCCAAGATAAGATAGATACAGTGTAAAAATTATTAGAATTTGGAGAGAGACCCAATATACTTTTCCCCACGAGTTTATACTTTGTAGTTCACGTTTTTGTGATAAACTTTTCTGGATATTAATTGGCAGGACAAAATGACTCAGTATTGTGAGATTTAATGCTAATTTAATAGCTTTGAAATGTGTGCATCATAAAACTGCTTCTCTTGAACAGTTGCTACCTAAATTAAGAACAGGAAGTATAAAGTAAGTGATGGTATTATATGATAGCTTTGGTAGTCTATTTGTTGTCTCCTTCCACCATACTAATTGGTAGCACTATTTTAGTTTAATTGGTTCCCCCTCTTTACTTCTGTTCTCATTCACTACATTGTCTGTACAGAGTTAGAGTGGTCTTTAAAAATTTCTTTAAAGCAATTGTCTTAAAACTTTTAGGTTGGTTCTTAATAAAATTCATTCCTTCTAACATGAATGTGTTGTCTTGCTGTCGCTTCTCCTTTATCTCTCCTTTTGTATTTTTATCTGTTCTCTGCTCACTGTTCTCCACACTCATCTTTTATTACCTTGAATGTAGCACATTTTTTTCCGGTTCAGGGTCATTTAAAAAATGCTGATCCCTCTGCCTGTTCTTCTTCTCACTCTTCTTGAGTACCGGAGATCTGAAGGCTGAGAAGTAACCAGTTCCATTACCTCCTCAGAAAGGGCTTTCCTGACAACCACCTGCTCTTGTTTTCTCTCATGGCCTTTCTCATTTCTAAATATAACTTAGTCATTTGATTATTATCCTTCATTTCTGTTCCCCTTCATTAAATAAGTTCAGGAGCTATGCAGACCTAGTACTTAGTGTGTGTAGCACATTGAAGGTGCTTAGTAAGTATTCATTGAATGAACAAATAGTAGAAATTCTCAATTTCACTTAAAATATTCCTTAAATTTGTTGAAAAGTTGGTTTGCAGCTACAGTAAACAGTGATGTTCATATCAGATTCTAGTTGGAGTATAAATTGCTCTCATTAGTGAGTTGTGGTTACAACCAGTTCTTCCTTCAAGTCTTCTTCCTCACCCTCCAGTAATCTCCCTAGCTGCTTCTCTCCTGCATTTGCATCCCCATCAGATTCAGTTTCCAACTTTGTTACTGTTGCAATCTACAGTCTCTGACTTAAAATTTTTCAACTTTATGATGGTTTAAAAGCAATTCAGTAGAAGCCATACTTTTAATTTTGACATTTTCTCAGGATAGCCATATGTTGTAATTATAGGCAGCAGCAGTGAGCCATAGGTCCCAGTCAGCTACACAGTCACAGGGGTAAACACCCAGTACAACCATTGTTTTTTTCACTTTCAGTGAGGTATTCAGTGCATTTTATGAAGTATTCTACGCTCTGTTATAGGCTTTTTGTTAGATGATTTTGCCCATTTGTAGGGTAATATAAGTGTTCTGAACACGTTTAAAGTAGGCGAAGCTAAGCTGTGACATGTCATAGCTTAGGGGTATTAAATGCATTTTCAGTCCTAAAATATTTTCAGCTTAACAGTGGGTTTATCAGGACATAACTTCATCATAAATCAAAGAACTGCATTCCACTGTCATTTCTGATCTACATTTTTAAGCTGATCTACATTCTTCTGGATCTGCATTTTGAAAGATATGCTTAGTTAAAGCATTGTTTTGGGGGATTTGGGGTTTTTTTTTTTAAACTGGGAGATTTACAGCTGTCAAGCAGCTTAAATAAGTCACAGTTTGCTCTGAACTGCTACTGGAAAAGCAGGTGTTTACTGGCAGGTAGTTTTTCCCTTTTCCCAGGTTACAGAATAGGTCTTTCCCACTGTGCAGAGGAGTTCAGTGGGATTACAACATAGAACTAGTATTTACTGAGCAACTTTTGTGTGTTAAACACTAAGAATTTGCAGGTACAAAATACTGAAAAATTCTATGGAACTGGGTTAAATGAATTTAAAGTTTTGAGGAAGGAACTGATGTCTCAGAAGAGCATACAAAAGTGAGCTGGAACTTGCCTTACTATTGTTTAAACTTATACTAGGCTTGCCGCTTGGAAGAAAAGCTATGACCAACCTAGACAGCACATTAAAAAGCAGAGACATTATTTTGTCAACAAAGGTCCGTCTAGTCAAGGCTATGGTTTTTCCAGTAGTTATGTATGGATGTGAGAGTTGGACTATAAAGAAAGCTGAGCGCTGAAGAATTAATGCTTTTGAACTGTGGTGTTGAAGAAGACTTTTGAGAGTCCCTTGGACTGCAAGGAGATCCAGCCAGACCATCCTAAAGGAGATTAGTCCTCAGGGTTCATTGGAAAGACTGATGTCACTGAAACTGAAACGCCAATGCTTTAGCTACCTGATGCAAAGAACTGACTGATTGGAAAAGACCCTGATGCTGGGAAAGACTGAAGATGGGAGGAGAAGGGGACGACAGGATGAGATGGTTGGATGGCATCACGGACTCAATGGACGTGAGTTTGAGTAAACTCCGGGAGTTGGTGTTGGACAGGGAGGCTTGGCGTGCTGAGTTGGCGTTGGACAGGGAGGCCTGGCATGCTGCAGTCCGTGGGGTCGCAAAGAGTCAGACATGACTAAGCGACTGAACTGAGCTAAACTGAGGCATCCTGAACAAAAAAGCATGATGTTAGTGAAAGAAAAGACAACTAGTACTGATTAGTTCTTATATGTAATATTTCAATTCAGTGGTTAAAGATTATTTATTAAGTGGTACATTAATCACTAGGGTACATTAATCACTAGCTTGTTGGCTACTTGAATTTGTTCTTCCATAAACTGCTTATTAATATTTTCTAACCCATATATAAAAGCTTTTTATGTACTTTGGATAGTGACACTTTTTTAATATCTGTTACAATTATTTTCTTTATTTTTTTTTTAATTGTATTTATTCATATATTTATTTTCAGCTGTGCTGGGTGTTTGTTCCTGTGCAGGCTTTTCTCTAGTTGCAGAGAGCAGAGGCTAGCTCTGTGGTATGCATGCTTCTCATTGCAGTGGCTTCTCGTTACAGAGCACAGACTTCAGTAATTGCATCACATGGGCTCAGTAGTTGTGGTGCATGGACTTAGTTGCTCCTCTGCACGTGGGATCTTTCTGAATCAGGGATTGAACCTGTGTCTCCTGCATTGGCAGACAGATTCTTTACCACTGAGTCACCAGTGAAGCCCCTACAAATGTTTTTCCCACTATATTATTTATCTTGAATTTGTTTGTTTGGTTTTTGGTTTTTTTATGTATGAATTTTATTTATCTTTTTTAAATTAATATATCTAACATTTCCTTGATAAATACTGAACTCTGTCTCATTTGAAAAAAATAAATTGGTAAAAGTTTTACTCCGACAATAAGTTATAGAGTCTCTCAGTTTTTGTTTTAAAATTGTACCTTCTCTTTTACCTTTAAATCTTTAATTTCCCTAGAATTTGTGTGTATATATTTTATATCATATGGCACAAAAGTTTTAGCACCATCAGCATGGGATAGATTAGGAATAAGCATATAAAGTGCCTGGAATTATTAAGTACTTTCTAAGTAAATGTTAGTCTCGGGTGGTTGTGATAGTTGTTACATGTATAGGATGGTGTTTCTGAAATAGTGATCGATATGTTAAAATCAGCCAGGATGCCTGTGCAGGTTCCTTGAAACCATCTCAGACCTCTCCGACTAGAATTTCTTAGATGCAGCCAGTGATTCTATACTCAAAACAGTTTCTCAGTTGATTGTTAGACATACTAGTGTTTGGGAAACACTGTATTAGATGTAAATTTATGGAACCAACAAGAAGATTGTAACCTGTCAACGTTTTTTAACGAGTAAGATTATCTGAAAGCCATTAGATCTTGTTTCATGATGTACAACTAAGTTACTTAGAACTGGGTTTTAACAAAGGTTACTAGAACACAAAAGAATTGTATATTTGGCCAGACTTCTGAAAGAAAGATACCTTTTAAACTTAGAAAGGTAAGAAGAACCCACAAAGTTAGCAGATGTCATTGATTTCATGGTAAGTCTCTTCTCTCTCACAAACAGGGGCAAATAAGACACACAGAGATTAATATTTAAAGTACTTTGTATGTATTGCTAGAAAAGCCCCTTAAAACTTACCTAACAAATAGACAAAGGGCTTGATAAAACATTTCACAAAAGAGGAGTGATATATATATATAACAATTACTGCACAGCCTTAAAGCTAATATTTATTAAGTACTTATTAGCTCCAGGCCCAGGTCATTTATATGTTTCTTTCTTGAACTACCCAACTCTTTTTTTCCCTATCTTAGAGCTTAAGAAACAGCCATAGAGAAGTTAAATAATAGTAAAGAAGTGATACCAAGCAGAATGGCTATCATCAAAATAAATGCTGAGGACTTCCCTGGTGGCCCAGAGGTTAAGACTCTGGGCTTCCACAGCAGGGAGCACAGATTCCATCCCTGGTTGAAGAACTAAGAGCCCACATGCTGTGTGACATGGCCAAATAAATAAGTAGAAATGTAATAAATAAATACTGGGGAAAGGAACCCTCCTACAACTGTTGGTAGGACCTAGAGAGTGTCATACTGAGAGAAATCAGTCAGGTAAAGAAGGAGAAATATTGTATGACATCCCTCATATGTGGAATCTAAAAAGAAATGATACAAAGGAACTTAACTTACAAAATAGAAAGAGACTCATAGACTTAGAGAATAATTCATGGCTGCCAGAGGGAAGAGGGAAAGGGATAGTTAGGAAGTTTAGAATGGACATGTACACTGCTGTATTTAAAATTGATAACTAGCAAGGACCTACTGTATAGCACATGGAACACTGCTCAATATGTGGTAGACTGGATGGGAGGAGTTTAGGGGAGAGTGGATATGTGTATGGCTGAGTCCCTTCACTCTTTACCTGAAACTATCACATTGTTAATTACCTATACCCCAATACAAAATAAAAAGTTAAAAGAAGTGATAGAGCCAAGATTTGAACATTTGACTCCAGTGGCATAACACTAAAGCTGAGTATATGAATGTGTCTATATATATATAAATTAAATTGTTTGCATTTATGTATTAGTTTCCTAGGGCTCCTTTTCCCCTTATTCTCTCTTGTGTGTCTAAATGTTTCTCCTTAAAGGATACGAGTCATTGGATATAGGACCTACCTAATCCAAGATGACATCATCTTAACTTGATTACATCTGTAAAGACTATGTTTCCAATAAGGTCACATTTTTAGTTTGTGTGTGGGCAAGAGTTTTAGGACAACTAGACCCTCACAGTTCAAACCTGCCTTATTCAAGGCTCAACTATATAAATTATTTTTTTAGTTGTGACCTTGATTAATTGATCATTGCAGAACACTTAGTTAATATCTAGTGCTGCTTTCCGTAAAGATTAAGCTGTAAGGTGGGGGAATCCTGTTTTTCTCAACCTGGTTAGTGATTCATTCTAGAGAAGTTTTTCAGTTATTTTATCTTTATGTATGTACTTTTATGTACTTAAGTTCTCACCTGTCTATTAAATTGAAGGTTATAATAGACATGAATTATGTTGGTATTACTTAGAGGCTTTGCCAATTTATGTAACTAATGATTGTGTCATTTTCAGCTAGTTTGAGGGTGTTCTATTCTGATACTTCTTACTGATATTTTAAATTCCAATATTGAAGATAAATGAGTCCTTAACAGAGTACTCATCCAGTGTGTGTGTATTTTCACTTTTAGTCGTAGTGTGGCACTGTGGTTCTTTGGCTGAATATTTACAAAGCTGTTTTCTGTTGCTGTCAGTCTCTTTTTTGTGGCATATGATGCTCTCAAAAGTATATGAAAAGAGTCATAGCAGATTTTTTTTTAGTGTGCATGATCAGTTATTACATTTTTCAGTGATTGTGCTAGATTGCTTTTTTGTGTTAAGTGAGTGTTTTTACTAGCATGACTAAATTTTTTCCTTGATTGCCCCATCATATTTAGGTGAAAATCAGAGGACTTCTTGAAGGTTATGAAATTATAGCTTAAGGAAACCAACGAACGTAATGACACTATCGATGAGAACAGGCATATCTGTTAAAATTTTAGGGTTTTTTGGATAGTATTCTGTTAAAGCTGCAGTTCCATTCAAAATGGGCTTCCCTTGTGGCTCAGCTGGCAAAGAATCCGCCTGCAGGGCAGGAGACATGGGTTCAATCCCTGAGTTGGGAAGATCCCCCGGAGAAGGGAACAGCTACCCACTCCAGTATTATGGCCTAGAGAATTTCATGCACTGTATAGTCCCTGGGGTCGCAAGGAGTCTAACACCACTGAATGACTTTCCCTTCCACTCAAAATATAAAATGGTGTCTTCCAAATTCAAGGTAGCTGTTCATTCCGTTATTATTTATCCTATTTGTAACAGAATCTATTCAAAAGAAAACAGTTTATGATTTGTATGTGTTTAGTGCTCCTAGTGTTTAAAATCTCCAGATTTTCTTCTGTCACTTTTGAAAAAGCAAGCTTAGCTTACCATCTTTACTTTCTTTAGTGATTTACCTGTCAAGCCAGGATATACGAGTGATGCTTGCATTTTAACATGACAGTCTAATTAAGGGGCTTAAGGAATAAACACCAGCCTATCAAAGAGTGTTCATAGCCCCAAAAGGCTTAGAATCCCCCTAGGACTCCTAAGATCCCGCTTTAATATTTCAGTGCTTTTGCATGAAATGACTTTGCAGCTTTGCAGAGCTATTTTAGGAAGTAATAGCTCTCTGTGTGTGTGTGTGTGTGTATGTGTGTAATCTACCTCTTTAAAAATTTTATGATCTTTATGGAATTTGTTACAATACTGCTTCTGTTTTGACTTTCTGGCTGCGAGGCATGTGGAATCTTAGCTCCCTGACCAGGAATGGAACCTGCACCCCTTGCATTGGAAGGTGAAGTCCTAACCACTGGACCACCAGGAAAGTCCCAGAAATGACAGCCTTATAACATTAATATGAATACAAACAATAAACATCAGTTGATTCATAAAAATGGATTGTAAAGTTTTCATTCTTGAAAACAGAGGACTGAGTAGATAGATAAATCAAATGAGTCTCATGAACTTGAAAATAATTGAGGATCTTTGCCTTGAACACGTATCATCGGAGGGTCATTAGGAATATTACCTACGTAAACGAGAGGAGGCTACTTTTATTATTTTGAAGTCGGGATGGTGGGGGAATTATGGGCAATTCTGTGGAAGAGCTGGTTTTTAATATTTTCTACCCTTGATATAACCATGGAAAAGGTACTTTTGGAGTGTGATATAGTGTGCATTCTAATTGTTGAATTCTCATGGGGTTAGTGATTAAATGCCAGGAAAGCATGAAGTAGGGAGATTTGACATCTTTTTTCTTTCCAGACGTGCTATAGTTCCAGCCAGTTGGGAATTCAGATTTTGAAGTTAAGTATTTTAGAAAGGGAAGTTCAGGAGTAGACAAACTATGTTAACAGAACCTGCAGAAGGACTATTTCAAGAGGCTTGCTGGAAATAATGTAATCATGAAATAAGGATATAGGGCAGTAGAGCATTTAATTTAGCAGGTAATAGTTAACATACATTTACTCATATAGTAAACATTTATAATTTACCTACCTCGTTGCTAGGTTTCCCTGGTGGCTCAGATGGTAACAAATCTGCCTGCAATGCAGGAGACCTGGGTATTGATCCCTGCGGTGGGAAAATGCCCTAGAGGAGGGCATGCCAACCCACTCCAGTATTCTTGCCTGGAGAATCCCATGGACAGAAGAGCCTGGCGAGCTACAGTCCACGGGATCACAAAGAGTCGGACACGACTAAAGTAACTTAGCACGCATGCACCTTGTTGCCAGATTTTTCTGATAGACCACTTAGGCTGTAATTGTGTGAGAGTAAGAACCATGACCGATTTGTTTTTAACCATTAGTTCAATTCATAATGGTATAATACTTGTACACATTCTGCATAATTGTAGAATAAGTAAATGAATGATGATAGAAGGTTCCTGTTTAGTAGTAACGATAAACACATAATATTTTGAAAAATGTAATATGAAAAGCACACTATATATTACAATTTGTAATATATAAATTATAAATTTAGCTTTTAATTGTGGGAATCAGATTCTTTGAGTTCTGTTGATGTTTTGGATGCTGTGTAATATTTTATGTGGAAAAGTATTTTTTTTTTTAATTTTTATTTTTACTTTATTTTACTTTACTGTATTCGTTTTGCCATACACTGACATGAATCCGCCACGGGTGTACATGAGTTCCCAATCCTGAACCCCCCTCCTTCCTCCCACCCCATATCATCTCTCTGGATCATCCCCATGCACCAGCCTGAAGCATCCTGTATCCTGTATCGAATATAGAACTGGTGATTCATTTCTTACATGATAGTATACATGTTGCAATGCCATTTTCCCAAATTATCCCACCCTCTGCCTCGCCCTCAGAGTCCAAAAGTAAGTTCTATACATCTGTCTCTCTTGCTGTCTCGCATACAGGGTTATCCTCACCATCTTTCTAAATTCCATATGTATGTGTTAGTATACTGTATTGGTGTTTTTCTTTCTGGCTTACTTCACTCTGTATAATCGGCTCCAGTTTCATCCATCTCATTAGAACTGATTCAGATGTGTGTTTTTTAATGGCTGAGTAATACTCCATTGTGTATATGTACCACAGCTTTCTTATCCATTCATACGCTGATGGACATCTAGGTTGTTTCCATGTTCTGGCTATTATAAACAGTGCTGCAATGAACATTGGGGTACATGTGTCTCTTTCAATTCTGGTTTCCTCGGTGTGTATGTCCAGCAGTGGGATTGCTGGGTCATAAGGCAGTTCTATTTGTAATTTTTTAAGGAATCTCCACACTGTTCTCCATAGTGGCTGTACTAGTTTGCATTCCCACCAACAGTGTAAGAGGGTTCCCTTTTCTCCACACCCTCTCCAGCATTTATTGCTTGTAGACTTTTGGATTGCAGCCATTCTGACTGGCGTGAGATGATACCTCATTGTGGTTTTGATTTGCATTTCTCTGATAATGAGTGATGTTGAGCATCTTTTCATGTGTTTGTTAGCCATCCGTATGTCTTCTTTGGAGAAATGTCTATTTAGTTCTTTGGCCCATTTTTTAATTGGGTTGTTATTTTTCTGGAATTGAGCTGCAGGAGTTGCTTGTATATTTTTGAGATTAGTTGTTTGTCAGTTGCTTCATTTGCTGTTATTTTCTCCCATTCCGAAGGCTGTCTTTTCANCAATGAACATTGGGGTACATGTGTCTCTTTCAATTCTGGTTTCCTCGGTGTGTATGTCCAGCAGTGGGATTGCTGGGTCATAAGGCAGTTCTATTTGTAGTTTTTTAAGGAATCACCACACTGTTCTCCATAGTGGCTGTACTAGTTTGCATTCCCACCAACAGTGTAAGAGGGTTCCCTTTTCTCCACACCCTCTCCAGCATTTATTGCTTGTAGACTTTTGGATTGCAGCCATTCTGACTGGCGTGAGATGATACCTCATTGTGGTTTTGATTTGCATTTCTCTGATAATGAGTGATGTTGAGCATCTTTTCATGTGTTTGTTAGCCATCCGTATGTCTTCTTTGGAGAAATGTCTATTTAGTTCTTTGGCCCATTTTTTAATTGGGTTGTTATTTTTCTGGAATTGAGCTGCAGGAGTTGCTTGTATATTTTTGAGATTAGTTGTTTGTCAGTTGCTTCATTTGCTGTTATTTTCTCCCATTCCGAAGGCTGTCTTTTCACCTTGCTTATAGTTTCCTTTGTTGTGCATGAGCTTTTAATTTTAATTAGATCCCATTTGTTTATTTTTGCTTTTAATTCCAGAATTCTGGGAGGTGGATCATAGAGGATCCTGCTGTGATTTATGGCAGAGTGTTTTGCCTATGTTCTCCTCGAGGAGTTTTATAGTTTCTGGTCTTACGTTTCGATCTTTAATCCATTTTGAGTTTATTTCTGTGTGTGGTGTTAGAAAGTGTTCTAGTTTCATTCTTTTACAAGTGGTTGACCAGTTTTCCCAGCACCACTTGTTAAATTGTCTTTACTCCATTGTATATTCTTGCCTCCTTTATTGAAGATAAGGTGTCCATAGGTGTGTGTATTTATCTCCGGGCTTTCTATTTTGTTCCATTGATCTATATTTCTGTCTTTGTGCCAGTACCATACTGTCTTGATGACTGTGGCTTTGTAGTAGAGCCTGAAGTCAGGCAAGTTGATTCCTCCAGTTCCATTCTTCTTTCTCAAGATTGCTTTGGCTATTCGAGGTTTTTTGTATTTCCATACAAATCTTGAAATTGTTTGTTCTAGTTCTGTGAAAAATACAGCTGGTAGCTTGATAGGGATTGCATTGAATCTGTAGATTGCTTTGTGTAGTATACTCATTTTCACTATATTGATTCTTCTGATCCATGAACATGGTATGTTTCTCCATCTATTAGTGTCCTTTTTGATTTCTTGCATCAGTGTTTTATAGTTTTATATATATAGGTCTTTAGTTTCTTTAGGTAGATATGTTCCTAGGTATTTTATTCTTTTCGTTGCAATGGTGAATAGAATTGTTTCCTTAATTTCTTTTTCTACTTTCTCATTATTAGTGTAAAGGAATGCAAGGGATTTCTGTGTGTTGATTTTATATCCTGCAACTTTACTATATTCATTGATTAGGTCTAGTAATTTTCTGGTGGAATCTTTAGGGTTTTCTATGTATAGGATCATGTCATCTGCAAACAATGAGAGTTTTACTTCTTTTCCCATGTGGATTCCTTTTATTTCTTTTTCTGCTCTGATTGCTGTGGCCAGAACTTCCAGAACTATGTTGAATAGTAGTGGTAAAAGTGGGCACCCTTGTCTTGTTCCTGACTTTAGGGAAAATGCTTTCAATTTTTCACCATTGAGGATAATGTTTGCTGTGGGTTTGTCATATATAGCTTTTATTATGTTGAGGTATGTTCCTTCTATTCCTGCTTTCTGGAGAGTTTTTATCATAAATGGATGTTGAATTTTGTCAGAGGCCTTCTTTGCATCTATTGAGATAATCAGATGGCTTTTATTCTTCAGTTTGTTAATGTGGTGAATTACATTGATTGATTAGCGGATATTGAAGAATCCTTGCATCCCTGGGATAAAGCCCACTTGGTCATGGTGTATGATCTTTTTTTAATGTGTTGTTGGATTCTGATTGCTAGAATTTTGTTGAGGATTTTTGCATCTATGTTCATCAGTGATATTGGCCTGTAGTTTTCTTTTTTTGTGGCATCTTTGTCAGGTTTTGGTATTAGGGTGATGGTGGCCTCATAGAATAGTTAGGAAGTTTACCTTCCTCTGCAATTTTCTGGAAGAGTTTCAGTAGGTTAGCTCTTCTCTAAATTTTTGGTAGAATTCAGCTGTGAAGCCGTCTGGACCTGGGCTTTTGTTTGCTGGAAGATTTCTGATTACAGTTTCAATTTCCATGCTTGTGATGAGTCTGTTAAGACTTTCTATTTCTTCCTGGTTCAGTTTTGGAAAGTTGTACTTTTCTAAGAATTTTTTTTTTTGATGAGACAATAGAACAGAAGTCAAAATCTATTTTTATTTGGAAAAGTCATATTAGAATACATTTTTAAAAACAGTTATTTTGAAGGAAATAAGTGTATATTAACTTTCCAGTCATGTTATTCACTTAAAAGAAAACTTCTTAGCTTTCTACCAATTCCCCCAAAATTATAAAGAAATTGTTCCTGATTTTCCTGTTAAATAGCAAAGTAAAATTCTAAAGAGTACTTATTTTGGATTTCTGATATTCTACCATATATAGGAAACCTCTAGTTATTTTGAGATCTATAAAAACTTACCACATTTTTGGTGGGTATCTGTTTATATAACCGTGTTTTTCTCATTAACTATTTAGTAGCTCAGAGAGTCTCACCACTCTCTTAAGTCACCCTTCTATTTCTGGACTAACCCACGCTTGTCTTGCATGTTATCCTTTTAATTCTTAACTCGCTTTGATTTGCTCATAGTTTAGCAATTTTGTGACTGTATTTGAAAGTAATATTGGACTATTGTTTCCCTTTGTGTGCTATCTTTAACAGTTTGGTAATTCTCTATTTCCTCAATTGACAGGTCGTGGTTCAATTCCAGAATTTTTTCATATTATGAAAAGAAAGTTCACCAACAAAGAATGGGAAACAATCAGAAGCTTTAAGGATGAGTGGACTCAGCTGGATATGTTTTATAGGAACTGGGTATAATTTCTTTCTAGTTTTGAGAGTAAGCCCTGTGTTGTTTAAAGCAGGAGCAAAAGTCCATTGGTAACCCTGTATTTTGTACATTGTTTGAAGTACATAAATCACTACTTGGGAACTTCATGATTTATATATATATGTTATTATATTATAATGACCTTTAAGAAAATTTAACATATGTTTAATACTCAATTAGAAGATCCTTACTCTTAAAGCTAAAATAAGACATTTTATTCATGATTATTAGTAAAGTTTAATGGTTTCTGTCTTAAAGAATCTCATACATAATAGAACTTAATTAAAAAACACTTACATAATATTTATTATGTACCAGAAGACATTACTGTAAGCCTTTCATAAGTTAGTTGTCATAACCCCATGAAGAAGGTGCTATTATTATTGCATGTTACACATGGGGTAATGGAGGCAAGGGGAGCCCAAATGGTTTGTCTTCAACTTTCACAGCTGGCTGGCCTCTGTGTTAGTATAAAGGTGAAAATAAGTAGCTTATAGTTGTAATGTAGTAGAGAATTAAAAATCCATATGTTTTTTGAGGGTTGAAGATTTTATGAACAATTTTATCTACTAAAGCTCTAAGAGAAAATGTCTGTCTGTATCTTAGGCACTGAAAGAAAGCTTCATAAAAGCAATAGGTGTTGGATTAGGATTTGAATTGCAGCGGCTTGAATTCGATATATCCCCATTAAACCTGGATATAGGCCAAGTTTATAAAGAAACACGTTTATTTTTGGATGGAGAAGAAGAAAAAGAATGGGCATTTGAGGTAAGAAATGTATCAGAATTGCTATAAGCTCAGCTTGGGGAGGCTAGTCATTGAAACTTGACATATTCAGAATCCAGTATGGGTGTTCTGAAGGTGAAGTCAGAGATACTGGGAGCACATGTAACGTTTAAGCTGATGCATGAAAGATAAATCATAGTACATAAAGTAAAAGAGAAGGGGCAAGGAGCCCCTGTAATAGAACCACTAAAGGCTGCCATTCTGTCATTGTTCTGAGGTGAGGGGGCTGGTGAGAGATGCTGATTCAGGCTGATAAGATCATGTAGGGCATTATGAGTCGGTTAATATTTTAGTCTCTTACTTACTTGGTTTCTGTCACTAGCAGTTCTTGGCTGCTAATGAGAGAAATCTTAACAAACTCATTTTAGCCAAAAAGACATTATGATAGGTTATTAGAGTGATTCCTAAAACCAAATTGCAGAATTGGCTAGAATTAGAGACTGGAAAACTCAGAATTCTTTTTATCTTTTCTCTTTTGTCTTCCTGGCTTCAGTTTTCTCCCACCCACATTTCTCATTCTATACACGAGCTTTCTTAACCTTATCTAGTTAAGGTTCCTTATGTGGCAGGAAGCATGGCTGTCTACCACTCTTACATGTAACAATTCACAGTTTAAAAACCCGCAGAGATTGGTGAACTCATTGGTTCAATGCATAAAAGCTCTGGAAAATAGATTCCATGGCTTAGGTTGGATGTTAGTTGCCTTTCTCTTGACCAGACGTAGCCAAGGAAGTGTGTTACAACTGGTATCAAGTGTCCATAGCCCAACCAAATGGTCTGTACTATAATGTGGTGGTTCTTGCAGTCATCACCTGAATTGTGCAGAGGACATCAGTATCCAGAATAAAGAATTCATGATGAGTAGGTAAAATAGGAGATGTTCATTCATTTTCTCAAGGGAATTTAACAAGTTGTAAATAGAGAGATGTAAGATCAGAATCATATTTTAAGACCACATTCTCTGTATGATGATATCTGGAGGTTAAGGAAGTGAGGTATCTAAGAAGTTATCAATTCTATGACCTTTAGGACTGTCTGTTGAGATACTGAATATTAGAAAACAAGTGGGATTTAAGTGTGAGGTACCATAGAAACATCTAAGTGAAGGCATTGAGCAGGCGAATAGAGTGAAAGACTGGGCTAAAGGAAAAAAGGTAATCATTAACATGTGAGTGGTAGCTGAAACCATGGAATTTACAGTTGCAGCAGTGAGAGTACCTAAATTAGAATTTAGAAAGACCTAGTACAGTCCTGAGTATGCTGCTTAAAGGTGGGGATAGAGAGGAGACTGAGGAAGAATAACCAAAATGTAAATGAAAGAAAGTAGAGGTTTCCCCAGTGGTCCAGTGGTTGAGAATTCACCTTGCAGTGCAGGGGACACAGGTTCGATCTCTGGCCAGAGATCTAAGATCCCACGAGCTGTGGAGCAGCTAAGCCTGAGTGCCGCAACCGCTGAGCCCTCTTGAGCTCTGGAGTTGGCGCCTCAACAGAAGAACCCACACAACACAAGGAAGATCTCATATGCTGCAATGAAGATCCCGTGCAGCCAAATAAATATATATATTTTTTTTTAATGACAGAAAGTAGGTTTAGGTGATCCAAAGGCAGAAAGTTAGCAAAATTGCTATCATACCAAGTAAGATAGGGAGTCTATCAGTTAAAGAGTAAATTATATTTAGCATACTATTTTTTAATACAAGTAAAAAATTCTTTCTCATTATTAAAGGGGCAGATGTCAGCCATTTCATTCATGGAGACTCCTTTATTCTTAATGATGCCAGATGGAATAAACCTAGTAGCAGGATGAGGAGGAAAGAATCAGTGATTGGGCCAGCTGTGCTTCAGCTTTTTAGGTGGCAAAGATGTCTTGAGTTCCTGTGGGCCTGTGAGGTGCTGTAGAAAAAGGGCCTGAAGTATCTTGAAAAGATACCTAAGAGGATTTCCAAAAGAGGCAGTGGGCATTCTACTGTGTATTAATTACTGAGGGTAGGAAATACAAGTCAGCTCTTAAATGTACTGCTAGGCCCATGCAGTGGTATAGGGTAGAGGAACAGGTAATGTTTCTCTGCAAAAGCCTCACATGCCCACCAAGCTAGCCTTTGGATCCTTGATGTGACCCAGGGTTCTAAAAAGTGGATTGCAACAATGCTGATCATTACTTTGCCTGTTCTCCGTCCCTTTCCTCTCTGCCACCTGCCTGAAGGAAACCAGAGGAAGAGGAAGGTGAGGCCAGGAAGAATTGAAATAGGATTTTTTTTTTTAAGCTGAAAGTGACTGAGGAGCTATCAGGTTTGCCTCAGAGCTTGTCCAGGAACTGGGAATGGAGATCTAGCAGGGCACATTTGGAAACATCTGTGGAAGAAAAATTCTTTATTGAATTGAATGTACTCGAGCGTTCTGTCTGTTCAGTGTACCATTAGGAAAATATACAAATAATATGTTAGATACATATATTTAAGTGTGGACTATTTATTATACTGTAAACAGGCCTGGGAAGAGAGAGTGACCTTAACAGAATGAGTCTGGTGGTATGGACAGCCAGAAGCCAAGGTTTGAGGGGAGAATGATGAGCCTGGAGTTAAGGGATGCATGCCTAGAGTCAAGGAAAACAGATGGGAATTCCTGTTAGGGCATCTCTGAGTACCCACACTAGATAAAGAGCCAGCCTTTAGGTGTGCAGCAGAGGGATGGCTGTGATCACAGTGGACACCTGCGGTGTAAGTGGTCTTCACTGGCCTTTCCTCCCCATCTGCACTCTTTTCATCCACTGAATTCACCCACACTGGATACTTGATATGACCCAGGGTTCTAAAAGCTGCATTACAACAGTGTTATCATTACTTTGCCTGGTGAGGCATAGTGAATGAGGGAGCACCCAGAGTCGGGAAGAGAGATGTATCTCATGGAGTTTCCCAGGCTGCGCTAGTGGTCAGGAACCCGCCTGCCAATACAGGTAGACTGAAGAGACATGGATTTGATCCCTCAGTCAGAAGAATCCCCTGGAGGAGGGCATGGCAACCCACTGCAGTATTCTTGCCTGGAGAATCCTATGGACACAGGAGCCTGGCAGGCTGCAGTTCATAGGGTAGCAGAGTCAGACACAACCCAGGCAACTTAGTAGGCATGCATATATCTCACACCTGAAAAAATAATACTCTAGAAGTATGAATTCTTATGCCAAAAGGAATCTTGTGTTTTCATAGGCTCTCAGTTTTCACAACCAGTTTCTATTTGGAAAGTTAAATTTACCATCATAGTTTAAAATGATGAGATTAGATTAATTCTTTGCTTTACTTTTGAAAGGAGGTGTTTTAAACAGTAGAAAGAATAACATTTATGACAGATTTTATTCAGCACTTCACCATTGAGAAAGCATTGTAAAACTTGAATGTTTTAAGTTAAACTTTGTATTTTATCTTATAAACAAACTAAAATTATACTAAGAAAATGACTGACAGATTAACCTTTGTAGTCTAATT
>SJYQ01000158.1:226616-249852 GCA_006410935.1 Redunca redunca | reverse complement strand
TGACCTAAAGTCTGAATAAAACTGTACTGAAANACTTTCATCAGGAGGCTTTTTAGTTCCTCTTCACTTTCTGCCAGAACGGTGGTGTCATCTGCATATCTGAGGTTATTGATATTTCTCCTGGCAGTCTTGATTCCAGCTTGTGTTTCTTCCAGTCCATATTTACATAATATATTGTAAACCTAAGTATATTCATCTTTGATCAAAAATATGCATAAGGATAATTCCATCTAGTACTTGCATTTCCCAGGTAGCACTAGCAGTAAAGAACCTGCCTGCCCGTTGGAGGAGATATGAGATGCAGGTTCAATCCCTGGGTTGGGAAAATCCCCTGGAGAGGAGCATGGCAACCTACTGCATTTGCCTGGAGAATCCCATGGGCAATGGAGCCTGGCAGGTCACAGATTTGGCACGACTGAAGCAACTTAGCAGTAGCAGCAGTTCTTTATCAAATTATAGGGAAAATATGCCACCAGAGTTTGTGAATTTGAGGTTGGCAAAAGTCTTGGCACATAAAATAATATCTTTTGTCTGTCTGAGATCATCTATGTTAGAATACCTATCTTCCATTTTGCTTCGCATGTATCAAGCAATCCTCATAACTGCAGGGTAAGTCCTAGTATCCCCTTTTTACTGACGGGTAAAATAAGGTACTGAGATGTTAAGCAGTTAATCTAATCATCTAATAAAGCAGATGGAACTATATAGTTGACTCCACATTTGAACCAGGTAGCCTTGACCCAAAGTCTGAATAAAACTGTACTGAAATTCAGTGATACGCTGTAAAGAATGAAAGTGGAAAAAAAAAAAGAATGAAAGTGATCCTGGGGGCAAGGATGATAGAGGCTGGGAGCCTTAATTTGTAGCTTTTGCTGATTTCATTAAATAATACCAGGTCACCAACGCCTAGGTTTATCACTGTCTTGCCATATTTGCCTCAAATTTTTTATCCGAAAGATAGTGCCTAAGAGCTCCCACCCCTGAAACCAAGCAGGACTATGTGGGGCTCCTAGGCATGGAAGCCTTTCCATGTCTCCCATTTCTTGTTTGTACAGTATAGACTTCAGCCTCCATGACCTCTGAGTTCCAAAGGACAGGTTCAAACAGTTCGTAATCAAGGAATGGAGGGAATGCAGAGATAGGAAGAATAATTAAACAGTAGTGTGCAGGGTCATGATTCTGCCTCAGGTGATGCACATGACAGCTCTTCCACAGAACTAAAAGCCCCAACAAGTGGGAGATGTTTACTACTTGCGCATTCTTTATTCCAGAGAACGTCACAGTTTGAGAACCACAGAAGCTCATCAGAAGACCACCTAAGGCCAGATTAAAGCAATGCAGGCCATAAACGTAACTGATCCTCTTCTCAGCAATCCTACCCTTGAACCATTGCTATAAAACTCTTCACCAAATCCTCCCTGACTTGGGGCACACAGTTTTGAGGGCATTACCCAGCAAGTCAATAAAGCTCTTCTCTACTTCACCCAAAACTTTGTCTTCGAGATTCGGTTTCGCACTGATGCACAGAGGCTGAGTTTTGATATCACCCCAGTCCTATTCCTTTTTCTCTCTCCAGAGATAACCTGTATCACATATAGTTTTATGGACTTAACTACTTGTGTATGCATCCATAGTCTATGGATAATGTTATATACTTCCAGCCTATCTTTTCCTATTAGAATTGAAACATCAGGATTGGATGTCTTCAAAGTGGCAACAGGATGAGAATAATCAGCTCACTGAATTGAATTATACCTACCCTTGAGGCATCCCAGATGGTGCTAGTGGTAAAGAACCTGCCAATATAGGAAACAAGCGAAGAGGATTCAATTCCTGGGTCAGGAAGATCCCTGGAGGAGGGCATGGCAACCCACTCCAGTATTCTTGCCTGGAGAATTCCACAGACAGAAGAGCCTGGGGGCTACAGTTCATAGAGTCATAGAGTCACAGAGTCACACAACTGAAGTGACTTAGGATGCACGTACATCCATACATAACCTTCAAGGTTGGTGATCACCATTAGGAGTTACAATAGGACACCTGGGGACATTCATTTTTTATCTAAATTTTTGGAAAGAATATGATGGAAGCAATACAGATAATAAGTAGAACGTAAACTTGCCCAGCTTTTAAAAAGGACAGCAGAAGAGCTTTCTTGCCTAGGAATATGCATTCACAGTTCCTTCAGGATCATTGTTCAATGTAAAAATTAAATAGGAGCCAACATTAGGAGGACAAAAAGTGAAATTTGTTGAATGCTTAATCAGAAGTACAGCCTAATGCTTGGCATAATGGCTACCTTTGCAAGTCACCTTCAAGAAAGCACCTATGTGCTAGATATAAAGCCACTCTTCTACCAGCCTGGAGCTCAAGTAGTAGGTTAGGGGAAGCCCAGAGTTCTGGTGATTCCATCACTTCATGGCAAATAGATGGGAAAACAATGGAAAAAGTGTCAGACTTTATTTTGTTGGGCTCCAAAATCACTGCAGATGGTGACTTTAGCCATGAAATTAAAAGCCGTTTGCTCCTTGGAAGAAAACCTCTGACCAACGTAGACAGCGTATTGAAAAGCAGAGACATTACTTTGCCAACAAAGGTCCATCTAGTCAAAACTATGGTTTTTCCAGTAGTCGTGTATTGATGTGAGAGTTGGACCATAAAGAAAGCTGAGTACCAAAGAATCAATGCTTTTGAACTGTGGTGTTGGAGAAGAATATTTAGAGTCCTTTGGACTGCAAGGAGATGCAACCAGCCCATCCTAAAGGAGATCAGTCCTGTGTGTTCATTGGAAGGACTGATGTTGAAGCTGAAACTCCCAATACTTTGACCACCTGATGTGAAAAACTGACTGATTTGAAAAGACTCTGATGCTGGGAAAGATTGAAGGCAGGAGGAGAAGAGGGTGACAGAGCATGAAATGGTTGGATGAATAGGAGTTTGAGTAAGCTCTGGGAGTTGGTGTTGGACAGGGAAGCCTGGCGTGCTGCAATACATGGGGGCATCTAACTCTACTCCACCCTTCACCCTACTCAGTACCCAAGAAATTGACTTCTATGCACTATAGTAACCAGAATTCCTTTTCCTTGGTGGAGTATTGCAAATGGGCAAAGCCCATTTGGGTGGGAAGGGAAAGAGGCCAAGGAGTTTATGCTTTTGCCTCTTCTCATGCAGTGATTTCAAAATGGCTGTATTTCTCCAGATTACAGCTCCTGATGTAGCCCAAAAGTGGATCTCACAGGTTCAGCAACTGCTTTTTCCTTACATTTTCTTATGAGTAAAAACATGGTGCTTTTGCTTAACCCAGGCTGCTTCACCAACTCTTGTAGTTTCCTTTATCCTTGCCTGCACTCTTTGTTCACTCCATTCCCATTTCCTGGTGCAATCCTGTATAGTATAGTCATTTGTACCACAACTAGCTCTAGGAAGCAGAGCCTGAGTGTAGGGGAAATGATGGCAAGAGGTGATTTCACCTTTGTTCATATTGTCCCTAATGGTGTTGCAGGGTGTTGGGGAACAATGGGTTAAGAAGGTCCAGTCGCTGTGGCATTCAGTCACTGTGGTCACGGTGGGGATTACAGAGGTTGTGAGAGCTAGTCGTTTGGGATTTTTATTTTTTGGCTATGCCACATGGCATGTGAGATATTAGTTCCCTAACCAGGGATCAAACCTGTACCCTTTGCAGCGGAAGCACAGAGGCTAAACCACTGGAGTGCCAGGGAAGTCCTGGGATAGTCTTTTTGAATGTCCAGAAGATAGGCACAGGATAAAGGATAAAATTGAAAGCAAGTGTGAGACTTCACAAAACTTAACTGGGGCAGCTTTAGAGGAATACCTTGTCCTTCGTAGTTGACAGAAGGAATCCTCCCTCTTTGAGGGAAACAGTCTTACTTCCAAGAAAATAAAGCTTTCAGTGACTTCACCTAAGAAAATTCTCTCAGAGGATATCAGGGTCTACATCTGCCATCCACCTTTACACTCTGGAAAACAATAAAATGCCAGCATATCCCAAATGAGTACAAGGTTGAGCCCAAGAAAAGGCACCTGTACAAGATATTACCACTTTGCATCGGTAGGAGTCTGTGAAACAAGTATGGAAGTGGATTCTAAGGGTTCACACCAAAAGTGTGACATAGGATAGGCCAGGGTTATTGATACTGGTATACTCACATGGGAAATGTGATTTAATGTATTGGCTTGGAAACCTGGGAATGATAGCAGTATAGACACAATAGCTGCCTACAGTCAGCTCGGTGGAAATGTCAGAATGTTTGGAAGGGTCCAGAGTCTTAGGGAGATGGGAATGTGGGCTTGCTCATTACCAAAAACTTGGTTGCTTACAAGAAGACAAATGTATTCTCTCACACTTCTGGAGGCCAGAAGTCTAAAATGTGGGCTGAGATTAAGGTGTCAGCAGAGCTATACTCTCTTCAGAGGCTATAGGGCTCCAGGGGAGATCAGTTCCTTAGCTTCTGGGGGCTGCCAACATCCCTCGGCTGGTGTTCACATCACGCAAGTCTTTGTCTTCAAGGACACATTGCCTCTTCTTTAGCACGTGTCAAATCTACCTCTGCCTCTATCTTACAAGAATGGTTGTGACTGAATTTACAGCCCACTCAAATAATCTAGGACTCAAATTTCTTAAACTAAGTCATATTTATGGGGTTTTTTTGCCATATAAATTACATTCACAAGTTCCAGGGATTAGTGATTGCTATTTCGGGGACAGTTATTCCATCTATTATTACATAGTGAATGGTTTAATTATCATACATCTATACCATGGGATACTAACTCAGCAATAAAAAGTAATGAACTAAAAATAATAATAATAATGAACTATTGATACACATTACAATATGGGTAAGTGACCAGAAAATTGCACTGAGTGAAAAAAAGTCAGTTATGAAAGTATACATAGTATATATATTTACATACACACACACACACACACACACACACACAAGCTGGAATCAAGATTTCCGGGAGAAATATCAATAACCTCAGATATGCAGATGACACCACCCTTATGGCAGAAATGAAGAGGAACTAAAAAGCCTCTTGATGAAAGAGAAGAGTGAAAATGTTGGCTTAAAGCTCAACATTCAGAAAACTAAGATCATGGCATCTGGTCCCATCACTTCATGGGAAATAGATGGGGAAACAGTGTCAGACTTTATTTGTTGGGGGGGCTCCAAAATCACTGCAGATGGTGATTGCAACCATGAAATTAAAAGATGCTTACTCCTTGGAAGGAAAGTTATGACCAACCTAGATAGCATATTCAAAAGCAGAGATATTACTTTGTCAACAAAGTTCTGTCTAGTGAAGGCTATGGTTTTTCCAGTGGTCATGTATGGATGTGAAAGTTGGACTGTAAAGAAAGCTGAGCACTGAAGAATTGATGTTTTTGAACTGTGGTGTTGGAGAAGACTCTTGAGAGTCCCTTGGACTGCAAGGAGGTACAACCAGTCCATTCTATTTGTATTTACTTTTTAAAGTTTTATTTACTGACACCCACACGTGGCCTTTCTCTAGGTGCGGTGCGCAGGCTTCTCGTTGCAGTATCTTCTCTTGTCCTGCAGCACAAATTCTAGCACACAGGCTTCTGTAGGTGCGGAACATGAGCTCAGTTGCCCTGCGGCATGTGGAATCTCCCCAGACCAGGGATCGAACCCCTGTCCCCTGTGTTGGCAGGTGGATTCTTAACCACTGGACCACCAGGGAAGTCCCAACCAGTCCATTCTAAAGATCAGTCCTGGGTGTTCTTTGGAAGGACTGATGCTAAAGCTGAAACTCCAGTACTTTGGCCACTTCATGCGAAGAGTTGACTCATTGGAAAAGACTGACGCTGGGAGGGATTGGGGGCAGGAGGAGAAGGGGACGACAAAGGATGAGATGTCAGGATGGCATCACCAACTCAATGGACTTGAGTTTGAGTGAACTCCGGGAGTTGGTGATGGACAGGGAGGCTTGGTGTGCTATGTGGTTCATGGGGTCACAAAGAGTCGGACACGACTGAGTGACTGAACTGAACTGATATACACACATATATATAAAGGATTTATATAACATCCTTTAAATGACAAAAGTCTAGAAATAGCAGATTAGTGACTGCCAGGGTATAAAGAAGTGCTGGGGACAGGAAGGAGGAAGGTATGGCTTCAGTAAGACACAAGGTAAGTAAGACTCATCCTTGCTGAGATGTTCATGTTATGTAGCTTGATTGTATCAATATCAAAATTCTGATTGTAATATTGTTCTATGGGCTTCCCTGGTGGCTCAGAGGTTAAAGCATCTGCCTGCAATGTGGGAGACCTGGGTTCAATCCCTGGGTCAGGAAGATCCCCTGGAGAAGGAAATGGCAACCCACTCCAGTATTCTTGCCTGGAGAATCCCATGGATGGAGGAACCTGGTGGGCTACAGTCCACGGGGTCACAAAGAGTCGGACACGACTGAGCAGCTGTGCATGCATAGTAAACAGGATATCTCTAGTATTTTACAGCTACATATGAATTTCCAATTATGTCGAAATAAAGTGCATAATTTTAAAATAGCATGCATAGTAAACAGGATATCTCTAGTATTTTACAGCTACATATGAATTTCCAATTATGTCGAAATAAAGTGCATAATTTTAAAATATCCTACTCAACAACTAAAAAACAAGCCAATAAAAAATTGGGAAGAAAACCTAAACAGACATTTCTCTAAAGAAGACATCTAGATGGCCAATAGGCTATAAAAAGATGCTCAGTATAGCTAATTATTAGAGAAATGCAAATCAAAAGTACAATATATCACTTCACACCAGGCAGAATGGTCATCATTAAAAAGTTTACAGATAACAGGAGAAACAAAATGGCAGAGGAGTAGGTGACATGGAGTACATCTCTCCACTGATGCATCAGGAATACACCTTCAGACACAGAAGCTTTTGCAGGACACCAGCTGAGAGCAGGCAGGAATCCTTGACCACTGGAAAGGAATATATAGATCCTTGCAAAATTTGGCAGAACAAATGAAGGAGGAAAAAAACCAGAGAGTGAGCAGGACTGATCCTACACCTGGTAGATGGGAGAAATGAAACTGCAGTTGTTTGGGACAGAGGAGAAGCATCTGAAACTGTTCGAGAGTGCAGCAGTGATCTGCGATTGGCTGAATGGAATGAGAACAATACAGACAGTCTTGCCACATCTGTACATACACTGGAAAAGGATGCAACTCCCCTGGAATGCACAGTGGCTGGGAGCTAAAGCCCTAGGAATTGGAGAGCAACCCCAGGACAAAGTCTGCTGTTGTAGGGAGACTTCCCAAGGGGATATTAGAGAGGAGATAGCCATGAGAAATGACTTTGGGCAATGCTGCTGAGTTACGCACAGAGGGTGGAGCCATCACCATCACCTCTCTGCCCACAGCCAGTACCAGCAGCTGACCAGCACAGAAAGACCTCAAACAGGGTGGTCCCTGACACACTAAGAAATGGAAAAGAATCTAAGCCAAGGGGGAAGGAAGGTTAAGTGCCTAATGAAGGACCCCAGCCACGGGGCCACTTAAGTGCCTCACATGTGAAGCAATAGAAAATGACCACAGCCGGGGGGGGGCGTCTAACTGCCTAAATGCCTTGAGCAACAGAGAAGGACCAGCCAGGGAAGTTCCTTGAAAGTCAGCTGTCAGTTCAGTTCAGTCCCTCACTCGTGTCCAACTCTTTGTGACCCCATGAACCACAGCACGCCAGGCCTCCCTGTCCATCACCAACTCCCAGAGTCCACCCAAACCCATGTCCATTGAGTCGGTGATGTCATCCAACCATCTCATCCTCTTTCGTCCCCTTCTCTTCCTGCCCTCAATCTTTCGCAGCATCAGGGTCTTTTCCAATCAGTCAGCTCTCCACATGAGGTGGCCAAAGGATTGGAGTTTCAGCTTCAACATCAGTCCTTCCAATGAACACCCAGGACTGATCTCCTTTAGGATGGACTGGTTGGATCTCCTTTGCAGTCCAAGGGACTCTCAAGAGTCTTCTCCAACACTACAGTTCAAAAGCATCAATTCTCTGGTGCTCAGTTTTCTTTATAGTCCAACTCTCAAATCCATACATGACCACTGGAAAAACCATAGCCTTGACTTGACAAAGTAATGTCTCTGCTTTTTAATATGCTGTCTAGGTTGGTCAAAGCTTTACTTCCAAGGAGCAAGTGTCTTTTAATTTCATGGCTGCAATCACCATCTGCAGTGATTTTGGAGCCCAGAAAAATAAAGTCAGCCACTGTTTCCACTGTTTCCCCATCTATTTGACATGAAGTTGTGGGACCAGATGCCATGATCTTTGTTTTCTGAATGTTGAGCTTTAAGGCAACTTTTTCACTCTCCTCTTTCATTTTCATCAAGAAGCCTTAGTTCTTCTTCACTTTCTGCCATAAGGGTGGTGTCATCTGCATATCTGAGGTTATTGGTATTTCTCCTGGCAATCTTGATTCCCGTTTGTGCTTCCTCCAGCCCAGTGTTTCTCATGATGTACTTTGATTATAAGTTAAATGAACAAGGTGACAATATACAGCCTTGACGTACTTCTTTTCCTATTAGGAACTAGTCTGTCGTTCCATGTCCAGTTCTAACTGTTGCTTCCTGACCTGCATACAGGTTTCTCAAGAGGCAGGTCAGGTAGTCTGGTATTCCCGTTTCTTGAAGAATTTTCCACAATTTCTTGTGATCCACACAGTCAAAGGCTTTGGCATAGTCAGTAAAGCAGAAATAGATGTTTTTCTGGAACTCTTGCTTTTTCCATGACCCAGCGGATGTTGGCAATTTGATCTCTGGTTCCTCTGCCTTTTCTAAAACCAGCTTGAACATCTGGAAGTTCACGGTTCACGTATTGCTGAAGCCTGGCTTGGAGAATTTTGAGCATTACTTTACTAGCGTGTGAGATGAGTGCAATTGTGCGGTAGTTTGAGCATTCTTTGGCATTGCCTTTCTTTGGGATTGGAATGAAAACTGCCCTTTTCCAGTCCTGTGGCCACTGCTGAGTTTTCCAAATTTGCTGGCATATTCAGTGCAGACTTTGACAGCATCATCTTTCAGGATTTGAAATACCGCAACTGGAATTCCATCACCTCCACTAGCTTTGTTCGTAGTGATGCTTCCTCAGGCCCGCTTGACTTCACATTCCAGGATGTCTGGCTCTAGGTGAGTGATCCCACCATCGTGGTTATCTGGATCGTGAAGATCTTTTTTGTACAGTTTTCTGTGTATTTTTTCCACCTCTTCTTAATATCTTCTGCTTCTGTTAGGTCCCTACCATTTTTGTCCTTTATTGAGCCCATTTTTGCATGAAATGTTCCCTTGGTATCTCTAATTTTCTTGAAGAGATCTCTAGTGTTCCCATTCCATTATTTTCCTCTATTTCTTTGCATTGATTGCTGAGGAAGGCTTTCTTATCTCTTCTTGCTATTCTTTAGAACTCTGCATTCAGATGGGTATATCTTTACATTTCTCCTTTGCTTTTCACTTCTCCTCTTTTCACAGCTGTTTGTAAGGCCTCCTCAGACAGCCATTTTGCTTTTTTGCATTTCTTTTTCTTGGGGATGGTCTTGATCCCTGTCTCCTGTACAGTGTCACGAACCTCCGTCCATAGTTCCTCACGCATTCTGTCTATCAGATCTAGTCCCTTAAATCTATTTCTCATTTCCACTGTATAGTCCTAAGAGATTTGACTCAGGTCATACCTGAATGGTCTCGTGGTTTTCTCCATTTTCTTCAATTTAAGTCTGAATTTGGCAATAAGGAGTTCATGATCTGAGCAAGTCAGCTCCCAATCTTGATTTTGCTGACTGTATAGAGCTTCTCCATCTTTGGCTGCAAAGAATATAATCAATGTGATTTCGATGTTGACCATCTGGTGATGTCCATCTGTAGAGTCTTCTCTTGTGTTGATAGAAGAGGGTGTTTGCTATGACTAGGTTTCTTGGCAAAACTCTATTAACCTTTCAGTTGCTTCATTCTGTACTCCAAGGCCAAATTTGCCTGTTACTCCAGCAGTTTCTTGACTTCCTACTTTTGCATTCAAGTCCCTTATAATGAGAAGGACATCTTTTTTGGGTGTTAGTTCTAAAAGGTCTTGTAGGTCTTCATAGAACTGTTCAACTTCAGCTTCTTCAGCATTTCTGGTTGGGGCATAGACGTGGATTACTGTGATATTCAATGGTTTGCCTTGGAAACAAACAGAGATCATTCTGTTGTTTTTGAGATTGCATCCAAATACTGCATTTCAGACTCTTTTGTTGACTATGATGGCTACTCCATTTCTTCTAAGGGATTCCTGCCCACAGTAGTAGATATAATGGTCATATGAGTTAAATTCACCCATTGTAGTCCATCTTAGTTCACTGATTCCTAGAATGTTGATGTTCACTCTTGTCATCTCCTATTTGACCACTTCCAATTTGCCTTGATTCATGGACCTAACATTCTGGTTCCTATGCAATATTGGTCTTTACAGCATTGAACTTTGTTTCTATCCCCAGTCCCATCCACAACTGGGTGTTGTTGAAGCACGGCAGCTGCAATTGCATAGAAGCGCAGCCGAGAGGAGCTACCCCACGTCCAAGGTAAGGAGCAGCAGCTGCGCTTTACTGGAGCAGCCATGAAGAGATACCCTAGGTCCAAGGTAAGACAAACCCAAGTAAGATAGTAGGCACTGAGAGAAGACTTCAGAGGGCAGACAGACTCAAACCACAATCACAGACAACTAGCCAATCTGATCACACAGACCACAGCCTTGTCTAACTCAATGAAACTAAGGCATGTCGTGTGGGGCCACCCAATACAGGCGGGTCATGGTGGAGAGGTCTGACAGAATGTCGTCTACTAGAGAAGGGAATGGCAAACCACTTCAGTATTCTTGCCTTGAGAACCCCATGAACAGTATGAATAGTATGCCAGCTGTCAGAGGCTAGAAAAAGACTCTTAATAGTACCATAGCTGAGGCAGCTGAGGCAGCTGGCATCCAGCACACTTGGTACCGCCAGGGTCCCTGCAATCCAAACATCTGCACCACCTCTACACCCGGTCCTCACTGGGCAAGTCCTCCAGGGCAGCCTCAGGAGCAAACTCCTGTGGATAATCCACATGCAGAATAGAGATTTAGAGGGTAACCGGCAGGAATCTAGGATTCTCCAAATGGGGGAAATAAGCAGAAAGTGTCAGAGACTTTTTATCTCTCTCTTAAGTGGCAGGAGGTGTAATAGCCAAATGCTCCAGGAAACAAACTCACTCAGAAGGACAGTGTGGATACTGGAGTGCAGTTTATTACACAGGCAGGTCCGAGGCAGAGTTTCCTCTTTAGCCAGGGACCCAGACCAACTTTCGTGAACACCTTATATACCTTAAGTGTACTGCTCAGGCCCATATCCCCAAATTCCTTAAGCTTAGCCTGGAAACTGTTAAAGGGAGATACAATCAGGTTACAGCCATTATTCATAATCAGAAAGGTCAGCTGGTTATACTTTGTAACCTACACCAATAGGTGCTATAAAGATTACGAAGGTGATTGACTACACAGGGGATTATTACATACTTTCTGGCGAAGAGAAATCTTGGTATGGGATCTGGTGTCTATCAGGCTGGGAGGTCTGTTCTGTCATAGGTTTGTGATCTCCAGGCACATAGTCCAAAGTTCACTGGGAATGTACGATGGATTTCCCTTCCTTTTCAAAATGAAGTCAGCTCAGCCTGTTCCTTTCCTCCTTCAGAGGAAATAAACTACAAGTGTTAGATTTTTTTCCCCTTCTCTATAGAAACTTAAAAAGAGGTTTCTTTTAAAATTCTGTTTTGCCATGACGACACCCAATTCCACCTGAACTTAACTTTTCTCAAAACTTGAGCTAACCAATGTTATTTTTCTTATGGAAATGTTTGTCTGAAGCTATGTTAATGAGCTCTGTATTTATCCTAGACTCTGTCTTCAAGTTGGTTCTGCCTAAAACTCGGAACCAACTTGACAAACCAGGATGATTTACTCATACAAACATTCTCTTAAGCTATGTTAATAAGACAATATTTGCTTGGAAACCTGCCTTTCTTCAAGATTCATGTCAATCATTTTATGGCCTGGGACACCACTCACCTTGTGCCAATGTTATCTCAAAATGCATGTTGTGGGTGAGCGGTCTGGTGCTATTCTCTGAGTTTTGAGATATTTCCTTTCTCCAATCAGTAGTGTTAGGGCCAAATTGGAGCCAGGACAGGCTCTAAGGGGCAGGCCTGAGGTTTAGTCTCTAGGAAAGCTGAGGCACTGGGAACTCCCGCAGGCTGTGTAGCTTGACCAGTCAGGGAGGCCCTCCTCTTTCCGGGACTTCTGGATAGCCCTAGCCAATCAGGGAGGTCCCCCTCAGTGTCCAACCTGAGCCAATCAAGACGAGACATGAGTTTCGAAATTCGCGTGCGTGCACATCAGTTAACCAATCATGTAATGCCAACTAACCCGCAGGACTGCCTGTATATAAGCAGCTGTGAGTCAGAGCTTGGGGCCCTTGTTGGATCCCACTGTGCTGGGTAAGACTTGGGACCTGGCTCGAGCTAGCAATAAATCCCTTTATGCTTTTGCATTGCTGTGTACGTCTTATTCTCTCAGTTCTGGGGATACAGACTCTGGGCATAACATTTGGGGGCTCATCCCGGATCCCTTTAACTGGGAAGAATAACACTCTCCCAGAAGAAGGGGTTTCCTCACTAGGAGAAGAGATCTCTGAATATTGGTGTTAGTACTGGTTAAGTCCAGCGTGAGGCCAAGCTTCATTATCGTACCGGGGAGGCCACTGGCTCTGTTCACTAGATAAGCCCAGCGTGAGGCTGAGCTTCGGTATCGTACCGGGGAGGCGGCTGGCTCTGTGAACGCTGCAGGTGAGACCAAATTTTCTTTTAGTGGCTGCCACATTGCGCTTGCTGTTTGTGTGTCATGTCTGAGTGAGTGCTGGCACTGTCTTTCTTCTTTGTGTGCTCTTTGGATTCCTAAGTGTTTTCTCTCTGTAACCACGGGACAAACGGCTTCCACTCCTTTGTCCCTTATGACTGACAAATCTAGGGTGCAAGATCTATCGTTATTGGTGAAAAAGAACTCGAATTCTGGTTCTGATTTCTGGTAGGGCTGAGTTCCAGTCCTCCCTTCTCTGGAGGCCCAGGGAAAAGTCCCGTAATACCTGGGGCTCTGTAGGTGGCAGGAGACGTCTGTAAGGCCACCCCTTTTGCCCCTCTCTCCTGCCTCCTCCCTCTTCTTCTTTCAACCTGGCTTCCTTTCCTCCCTTGAAATCTTTGATGTTAGTGCTTAGATCTGAAGTTCTGTGTCTCTATAGGAGGTTTCCTGAGAGACTGTATTCTTGTATTTAAGGGAGTGTCTGATGAGGACTGCCAGGTTTATATGTGTGTGTTTTAACTCTGTGTTCTGTGTTGTGATGTGTGGTGGCCATTTTGCTTTGTCTGGCCACCATTTGGGTAGATCTGCCGCCATTTTGTTAGAACTTGATTTTCTTTCCCTGTGCCTTGAGACCAGGGCTCTCAGGAACACTTATCTAGACCATCTCTAACTCCTGAAACTGAGGGAAAAAGACTTNTATGGTTGATGTTACTTATATAGATATCCTAGAAATTATGTGAAATTCATGAAAATCTGATATGTCCTGGTAAAATGTTGTTGGTTATAATTCTAGTTATCATGTTAAAGTGTTACAAGTCACAGCAATGACCAGGCTACTTTGTCATTTACAATTTAATTAGATTTTAAACATGCCTTGTATGGTTTCACTCTCATGCCTTTAGAAAAATACTGCTAGTTCTTCAAGGTGTATGGAAAAGACTTTTCTAAGATTAACTGATAAATTTTATTTGTTTGCTATCTGATAAATTGGTAACAGACTGGAATTTAGTCTACTCTTTATGTTAAGAGAACAAAGTTTTCTTAAAATGAATCTTTCAATAACAGATTATGAATTTCTTTGCCTTTAAATGATTTATGTAGGGAACAAGATATAAGGGAGGCTGGGAAGCGCTTGCAAACAAGGATCCCAGTCAAGGCTGAACATTTTGCTTTTTCATTCCATTACCTACAGATTTATATTTGTTTTTAAAATCTTTTGTTACTTTGGTAAAGTAAATAAGTGTTATTTAAGATTATGGTACATGTAAAAGCTCATTCTGCTTCTACAAAAAATAACCCCTCACTGTTAGACTTGTGCTATCCTAATGTCCTTAAAACATGGCAACAGTCTACTCCTAAATTGGGGAGTTAAAAATGGGTAAACAATAGCTGAAAATCAAAGAGTTGTGGCTAAGGGAAATCCAAGACGGCCGCTTGGCTTTTCCCAGCTCCCTGACAAACCTTATTTTTATCTGATGGGTTAAAGCCTTCCCTGGTTACAGGGTTAATGCCTCCATAATGAAAAAAAAAATCACTGAATATTAAGTTTTGTAAATTGTTAAACTAAGTTTCTAGCTTTGTTAATTAAGGTCTAGTGTTTACTAAGACTCACTTCTGAGATAGTCCCTTGTTATGTTATATTGCTAAAAGATTTAACTAAGTTATTAAAAAGGACACTCTAAGTTTGTTTCTAAGGCTTATCTCAGTAACCAATCTTCAGATAAAGACCAGATGCCTCATGACCTGCAACCAGGACTGGGAAAAGACGTAATTTAAGGGACTGTCTCCAACATGGATGGAAGGACATTTTTTATCAGGAGAAACTATACTACACCAGGATGAGAAGATGATGACATCAGAGGTAGACAGCTTCCCCAAGATACTGGACCTGATTCGTATGATCATTTATGTTTTCTTGACTTCTTAGACCTTTGCATATAAGTCACATGCTTTTCTATCATAGGCCTGATCCTATGCTAGTTTTAAAATTCAATCCAATTGTTGGGTTTTTGACCAATTACCTGTGTCTAGTTCTGGGTTACCTTGGTAAATTTCTCTACTACCAGACTCTAACTGGTTGACCCTGAGAAAATTTACTTAAAAATTATAGTCATATTCAGGTCACTATGATATTACTAGATAGGATCCCCTCACTAGGCCAATTAATAATGCCTGCTCTGACTCTGGCTATTATATAATTTCCCTGGAAGATAAGGATTCTACAGGGCAGGCTAAGTCAGATGACCTGAAGATATACTGGGCTACATCTAATGGAAGTTCTTAACATAAGTCTTACTTGTGACTTTACTAATGCTGCTGACTATGTTATTTCTGTTTCCCCTGTCTTACAAAATTGCTGCTTCTTACACTGTCAAATGTGTGTATGAGGCCTCTAATGGAAAAATATATAGTCCCATATGAGATCAAAGATGGTAAGAGTGTAACTCTAGATATGGCAAGAAGCAACAAGAGGGAATATTTTCCTGGACCAAGAAGCTAGTAAGACATATGGCCTAGTCCAGTAACAGCACATTGAGTGGCCTGTCAACAGAATCTTTGCCAAATCTGAGAATGGACATTCTCAGCACCATGGGATAAAATGGTCATGAAGTGGCCCCCTCATAATCATGGTCAAGTTTATGAGCAAAAAGGGGCTCTGGCAACTGAAGACTGACACTCGCCATCTTCATCTACAAAGATTAAATCATGGCCGCTGCAACTGTTGACTTTCAACTCCCCTGAAAGGAGTTCAGGGTGAAAATCAGGAATGAGGCACTCGGTGCTCTGGGAAAAACTGGCAGAACAGGCCTTCAGATAGTTAGATCTTTTCAGGAAAAGATTTTATAAGTCCCAATTCTTGCATCTTCTCATACCTAGAGAAACACTGACATCATTACCGGTAAAATCTGCTTTGGCTATTGAGGAAAAGTTTAGAACTGAGAGTCAAAACAGAGTAGCTATGGTTCAAATATCCTGGAAAATAACTAGGTGATGCTATGGGTGTACTTTCAGATTAGACCTTGTATTGCTCCAAGCTGGGGCAGTCCTATGCCCCATTTTGACAGGAAGTTATCACAGTCATAGTTGCCTAGTTCTTTAAAATTAAAACTGAGCGGGACTCTGGGGGGCTCTGGAGTACAGATTTGTTCTGTGTTCTCCATTTCTTATCTGTAGGATATAAACTTTGTTCAGCCTCCTTGGCCTTCCCTGAATTCCAAAGCATGGATTCAAACAATTGCTAATCAGGAAAGGGAGGGGATACAAAAACAGAAACAATCAAAGATTGGTACAGCCTCTAGAGTCCTGGTTCCTACTCAAAGAAATATGCATAACAATGTCTTTGAGCCCCCACCCAGGTTGAAGATGGTAACTTCAGACTGAACACAAGAATCTTGGAGCACAGCTCTTTTGCCTCACCACCAACCAATCAGAAGGGGTCACAAACCCTGCAACCCTCACCCCAAATGTTGCCTTCTGTTTCCGGGGACCAGAGATGACCATCCTGTTAGGTCTCCTGTTTGGCCCTTGTCTATGTCATCTCTGAGAGGGGCCAACTAAATTGCTGTTACTACAAGTGTAGAAGCTGGTTTCAGATGTGAAAAACCCCAACTTAGATCAGATAGAGAGAGAGACTTCTGCTCTGCTAGGCAGGCCTACGCCCATGCACAGCAGGAAGAAGTTACAGAAGAAAGAGACCTCCGCCCCAATTCCCAAAAAGTATCTTGATTATGAAGTCTCTCAGGGGGCCTATGTGCTGCGTTAGGGGAAAAACGTTGTTTTTATGTGAATCACTTGGGGGTAGTCAGGGAGTCCCTGGCCAAGATAAGAGAAGGGCTGAGTCAGAGAAAAAGAAAGAAAAATGTCTCAAAATTGGTTTGAATCCTGGTTCACAACTCTCACATCCTCCTTGGTGGGGCCCCTGATTATCTTGTTACTACTGCTCACCTTCGGGCCATGCTTACTAAACAAATTGGTGGCCTTTATTAAAAGACCACATCAATACAATCCAGCTACTAGTACTGAGGCAGCAGTATCAGGCCCTGCCCCAGAATAAAGAGGAAGATTCCTCTATGTAGCTAAAGACAGGGGGGAATGTTAGGACCAAACTGGAGCCAGGACAGGCTCTAAGGGGCAGGCCTGAGGTTTAGTCTCTAGGAAAGCTGAGGCACTGGGAACTCCCACAGGCTGTGTAGCTTGACCAATCAGGGGGGTCCTCCTCTTTCCGGGACTTCCGGATAGCCCTAGCCAATCAGGGAGGTCCCCCTCAGTGTCCAACCTGAGCCAATCAAGACGAGATGCAAGATTCGAAATTCGCATGCGTGCGCATCAGTTAACTAATCATGTAATGCCAACTAACCCGCAGGACTGCCTGTATATAAGCAGCTGTGAGTCAGAGCTTGGGGCCCTTGTTGGATCCCACTGCGCTGGGTAAGACTTGGGACCTGGCTCGAGCTAGCAATAAGTCCCTTTATGCTTTTGCATTGCTGTGTACGTCTTATTCTCTCAGTTCTGGGAACTCGGACTCTGGGCATAACAGTAGCATGCTAGTAGCTATATAACATCTGGCTAAAGACTAGCAGGGAAGCACTCTTTCTGTCCCCTTCTGTTGTTTATGTCAGAAGCTTTCTCTATCTCTTTTATATTTTATAAAACTTTATTACACAAAAGCTCTGAGCGATCAAGCCTCATCACTAGCCCTGGATTGAATTATTCTACTCTGGAGGCCAAGAATCCCAGCATCTTTCACAGCTCAGCAACAACCTTTCAAGATAAAAACACAATTGAAATGCAGGGGCAGTGGGGCTAAGGAAGAGGAGCAAATACCTTCCCACCAATTGTACCAGCTCCAGATTAAATCCATACATTCAACTAGGCAGACTCTGTGTCTATGAAAGAACAATGAGAGTTCCCACAAAAGGAAACACACTAACTCTGGCAACTGTGGACACTGGAGGCAAGAACACCCAACAGCAGGACAAGATTAGAGTCTGACCTCTTCCCACAGTAGGTCCAGAGGCCACGCCAGTACTGGAGGGATCCCTAAGGAGACGCAGGTGGTCTGTGACAGTGAAGGAAAGGACACTGATAGCTGAGATCTGAGAAAAATATTTATCATTCTTTTATTTTGATTTGTTCTATTATTGATTCTGGGTTCTTTTTCTTTCCCCCCTGTTGCTGTGGTTGTTGATTTTATTATTCCTATTAACTCTACTTAGTCTTTTGAGAACTTCTTTTTAATCACATTTTCTATTTCTTTCATATGCTTGTGAGAGAGTTAATTCTTAGGTAGGTTGGTAAGGAGTCCAGGGCCCTCAAAGAGAAAGGGGTCCAGGGCTCTCAAGGAGGAGAAAAGGACAAACATTTTTTTCTACATGACTTTGTTTTAGTCACTTAAGATGTTTATTCTTAAACTCTGAGTTGTTATGACAACAATTTTTAAGACTAACTTTCCTTAAGCTCAGAGCTAATGATTACACAACAAAACAACCCATCCTGCTCAAGGATATGTTTTTCCTTAAGCTCTGTACTAATGATTTTATAAGAACAATGTATCTTGAGGATATGTTTCTCCTTCTTAATAGAACATTCTGACTAATCTTAAATAATCTTGTTATCTTAAGATGTAGGTTGTACCAGTGGGTCTGATAAGATATTGCTATTGCTAGTTCTAATCTTGTTAATTTAATATGTATGTTGTGGGAGTTCAGTTCAGTTCAGTACAGTCAATCAGTTGTGTCCGACTCTTTGCAGCACCATGAACTACACCATGCCAGGTTTCCCTGTCCATCACCAACTCCTGGAGCTTGTTCAAACTCATGTCCATTGAGTCAGTGATGCCATCCAACCATCTGATCCTCTGTTGTCCCCTTCTCCTCCTGCCTTCAATCTTTCCCAACTTCAGGGTCTTTTTTGGTGAATCAGTTCTTCACATCAGGTGGCCAAAGTATTGAAGTTTCAGCTTCAGCATCAGTCCTTCCAGTGAATATTCAGAACTGATTTCCTTTAGAATGGACTGGTTGGATCCCCTTGCAGTCCAAGGGACTTTCAAGAGTCTTCTCCATCAACACAGTTCCAAAGCATCAGTTCTTTGGTACTCAGATTTCTTTATCATCCAACTCTCACATCCATACATAACTGGTGGAAAAACCATAGCTTTGACTAGACAGACTTTTGTTGGCAAAGTAATATCTCTGCTTTTCAATATACTGTCTAGGTTCATCACAGCTTTTCTTCCAAAGAGCAAGTGTTTTTTAATTTCATGGCTGCACTCACCATCTGCAGTGATTTTGGAATGCAAAAAAATAAAGTCTCTCACTGTTTCCATTGTTCCCCCATCTATTTTCCATGAACTGATGGGACCAGATGCCATGATCTTAGTTTTCTGTATGTTGAGTTTTAAGCCAACTTTTTCACTCTCCTCTTTCGTTTTCATCAAGAAGCCCTTTAGTTCCTCTTCACTTTCTGCCCTTAGGGTGGTGTCATCTGTGTACTCACGTCATTGATATTTCTCCCGGCAATCTTGATTCCCACCTGTACTTCATCCAGCCTGGCATTTCACATGATATACTTTGCATAGAAGTTAAATAAGCAAGGTGACAATATACAGCCTTGACGTACTCCTTTCCTGATTTGGAACCAGTCTGCTATTCCATGCATCATGTGGGTGTCATCCCCTGATCTCCATTGGCCGGTGGCATCCCTGGGTGGAGCAATGCCCTCAGTCCCTGAGTGGGGGAAGCTCGGTGCAGCAGGTTGTGCGTGTTAGGGCCATGGGGGCCACTGGTATGCAGTGGGAGAGCATTTTCCCAGGCTGGCTGTGGCCCTGAGTATAGGCAGCAGTGGGCACAACCAGTTCTAATTGTTGCTTCTTGACCTGCGTATAGGTTTCCCAGAAGGCAGGTAAGGTGGTCTGGTATTCCATCTCTTGAAGAATTTTCCATGGTTTTTTATGATCCACGCAGTCAAAGGCTTTGGCGTAGTCAATAAAGGAGAAGTATATGTTTTTCTGGAACTCTCTAGCTTTTTCTATGATCCAGTAGATGTTGGCAATTTGATCTCTGGTTCCTCTGTCTTTTCTAAATCCAGCTTGAATATCAGGAAGTTCACCGTTCATGTACTGTTGAAGCCTGACTTGGAAAATTTTGAGCTTTACTTTGCTAGTGTGTGAGATGAATGCAATTGTGCATAGTTGGAACAGTCTTTGGCATTGCCTTTCTTAAGGATTGGAATGAAAACTGACCTTTTCCAGTCCTGTGGCCACTGCCGAGTTTTCCAAGTTCAGTTCAGTTCAGTCGCTCAGTCGTGTCCGACTTTGTGACCCCATGAATCGCAGCACACCAGGCCTCCCTGTCCATCACCATCTCCCAGAGTTCACTCAGACTCACGTCCGTCGAGTCTGCGATGCCATCCAGCCATCTCATCCTCTGTCATCCCCTTCTCATCCTGTCTCCAATCTCTCCCAGCATCAGAGTCTTTTCCAATGAGTCAACTCTTTGCATGAGGTGACCAAAGTACTGGAGTTTCAGCTTTAGCATCATTCCTTCCAAAGAAATCCCAGGGTTGATCTCCCTCAGAATGGACTGGTTGGATCTCCTTGCAGTCCAAGGGACTCTCAAGAGTCTTCTCCAACACCACAGTTCAAACGCATCAATTCTTTGGTGCTCAGCTTTCTTCACAGTTCAACTCTCACATCCATACATACGAGTTTTCCAAATTTGCTGGCATATTGAGTGAAGCACTTTCACAGCATCATCTTTTAGGATTTGAAATAGCTCAACTGGAATTTCATCACATCCACTAGCTTTATTCGTAGTGATGCTTCCTGAGGCCCACTTGACTTCACATTCCAGGATGTCTGGCTCCAGGTGAGTGATCCCACCATCGTGGTTATCTGGGTCATGAAGATCTTTTTTTGTACTGTTCTGTGTATTCTTGCCACCTTTTTTAAACATCTTCTGCTTCTGTTAGGTTCTTTATTATGAACATCTTTGCATGAAATTTTCCCTTTGTTATCTCTAATTTTCCTGAAGAAATCTCTAATCTTTCCCCTTCTGTTGTTTTCCTCTATTTCTTTGCATTGATCACTGAGGAGGGCTTTCTTATCTCTCCTTGCTATTCTTTGAAACTCTGTATTCAGATGAGTATATCTTTCCTTTTCTGCTTTGCTTTTCACTTTTCTTTTCTCAGCTGTTTGAAAGGCCTCCTCAGACAGCCATTTTGCCTTTTTGCATTTCTTTTTCTTGGGGATGATCTTGATCACTGCCTCCTGTACAATGTCATGAACCTCTGTCCATAGTTCATCAGGCACTCTGTCTGTCAGATCTAATCCCTTGAATCTATTTGCCACTTCCACTGTTGGAATGGGTATGTTAAAAAGATATAAAGCCTTGACCATACTAGCATGCAGGACAGTCTCCATCTGCGTTCTGATGTCTGTGGCAGAGGCTTTCTCTGTCCTCTTTGACTGTAATAAAATTTCTGAGTTTTATTGCACAAAAGCTCTGAGTGATTAAGCCTGGTGCCTAATCCCCAAACTGAATCTTCTTCAGAGACCACAAATCCAATATCATTCACCATAAGATGTCACTTCTACCTCTACACTGGCCTTTTGTGGTCCTCTGGGGATATTTTTCTTTTTTCAAATTAAAAATATATATATTTTTTTGGTTTGTTATTTTCATTACTGTTCTTTTCCTGCTGTAGTTATTTTTTAATATATATAAATCTTTTATTTCTTTTCTTCCTTTTCTTTGTTTATTTCACCACGTTCATTAGTTTGTTTTGTTTTCTTTGCTTATTCTCNTTTTTTTTTTTTACCATGTTTGTTAGTTTTGTGGGGTTTTTGTTTTTTTGTTTTTTGCTTTATTCCCCAGTTGGCACTCTGCTTTGGTTTTGTTTTCCAGTTCGTGTTTTAGTTAGTTCTTTATTTTTTCTTTCTCAATATCATTTTTAGTATTCTTTGCTTGCCAGATCACTCTTTTGTACTTTTTCTTTGTACTATTTTGGTTTTGTTTGTGTGTATGTATGTGAGTGTATGTTAATTCCATTATTTTTTGTTATTTTTCTGATTTTGTATTTACCATTTGCCTAGGGTTCATCTTTATTTTTTGTTTTTGTATGTTTATTTTAACTCCCTTTAATGACATAACAAATGACTTGTAGAATCACAGTTCCCCAGCCACCAATCAGCCCTGAGTCTTTGGATTGGGTCCTGGACCCAAGACCCTAGACTGACAGAGAACTCCTAATCCTCAGTTCAGTTCAGTTCAGTTGCTCAGTCATGTCCGACTCTTTGCAACCCCATGAATCGCAGCACACCAGGCCTCCCTGTCCATCACCAACTCCTGGAATTCACTCAGACTCACGTCCATCAAGTCAGTGATGCCATCCAGCCATCTCATCCTTCATCATCCTCTTCTCCTCCTGCCCCCAATCCCTCCCAGCATCAGAGTCTTTCCAGTGAGTCAACTCTTCACATGAGGTGGCCAAAGTACTGGAGTTTAAGCTTCAGCATCATTCCCTCCAAAGAGATCCCAGGGCTGTTCTCCATCAGAGTGGACTGGTTGTATCTCCTTGCAGTCCAAGGGACTCTCAAGAGTCTTCTCCAACACCACAGTTCAAGAGCATCAATTCTTCAGTGCTCAGCTTTCTTCACAGTCCAACTCTCACATCCATACATGACCACTGGCAAAACCATAGCCTTGATTAGACAGACCTTTATTAATCAGTGAGAACTCCCGTGAAGGCCTCCAGAAGTTTACAAGACCCAGCATCACCCAACTGCTGGGAGCAGACAGTGTAAGATGCCTCACATAAAAGAGAAGCAATACAAAAACACAAACCTAATATCAGCCCACAGGGTTCCCACGGACAGCTCAAAACATACTACGTCACACAGCCCTGCTTATCTGAGGGGAAAAAAAAAATTCACCTTTTCCTACAAGAATGCAGGCACAAGTCCCTCCCAATACGAACCCTACACAAACCACTGAACCAACCTAACCCACCAAGATCAGAAACCAAAATGAAGAAGGAATATGACCCTAAAGCCTAGGAAAAGGAGACTTCAAGAACTGTAAGTAGAAAAAAAATGAAAGGACAGAAAAATATTATGCAAATTAAGGTACAAATTAGAAACTCACAAGGCCAAATAAATAAAGTGGAAATAGGCAAACTACCAAAAAAAACAGAGTAATGTTAGAAAAGATCATCCAAAACTTTGAAAATAGAATGGAGAAAATGAAAGAATAAATTAACACATGTAACAAGGACCTAGAAGAAATAAAGAATAAACAAACAGAAATGAATGACACAATTAAAAATAAAAGTAC
>SJYQ01000158.1:198139-225846 GCA_006410935.1 Redunca redunca | reverse complement strand
CATATTTTTAAATTTGTGTGCTCTATTTTGTCTTTTTTAACATTGTAATTTTGAGAGTCTAATTTTTTCTAGGTTTTTATTTTTTGTTTTTTGATCTGTTGTTATTAATTTTGTATCTTTAAGAGGCTAATTTTTAGTACCCATTTTTACTTAGGGATTTGATTACTGGCTTGATTGCTCTCTTCATTTTTGACTCTTTCTTCTCTTCTCTTGGTCATCTCTTTCTCCTTCCTCCCTCTTCTATTCTCTATATAACTTTGTGAATCTCTTTGGGTATTCCTGGATATGAAGTGTTGTTTCATTATTGACCTAGGGGTTTTATATACTGTGCTGTGTGGACGGAGATGTCTTGATGCTATTGTAAGAGGTTGTGACCAAAACCCAGAGCCAGGGGACTCAACTTCAGGATTTTGGATCATCATAGAGCTCCTGACCACAGGGAACATTAATAGATGATAGTCCACCCAAGTCTCCACAGCTACACTGAAGCCAAGCTCCACCTAAGAGCCAGCAATTTCCAGTGTCTTTGTTAGCAGACCCCAATTGGCAGATTCACATCCACCATGTTTCCTGCAGTGTCCCAGAACTGAAAATACACATTTGGAACAAAACTTTCCATGAAAGAAGTGGTGTGAACTGGTTGTTCTCTGTGTGGTGAGTGGCCTTATGAACCTAGGTGTTGTAGGAGATGGGCTCTTAGTGTTGAGCTCCAAGCACAGTGTGTCCTTAAGAAAAGTTACCTGCTTGTGAAAAGAACTGACTGTCGTGAAGAGAAAATCAGCACCCAAAGCATCTTCATAGGTGGGTTTGCAAAGGAAATATTATAGCTTTCACAGGGTGAGCACACTGTTTTTGTAAACAGTCCCCAGTTAACAAGTTGACAACCAGCATGTTTCTCTGCAGTGTCCCAGAAATGAAAATACACACTTGGAACAAACTGAACTTTCTACAAGGAAGTGGTATGATGGGCTTGTTCTGTGTGTGTTGACTGGCATACCCATGCAATACATTATGAACATAGGTGTTCTAGGAGATGAGCTCCTAGTAAGGAGATCCCAGCACAGTGTTTCCATCAGAAGTGTCACTTGCTTGTGCCAACAATTAACTGGTGAGGAGAGAACCAGTACTCAAACTGTTTTTCTAAGTGGGTTTGAGGGTGAAACATTCTAGCTATCAGAGGGTGAGAACACTGTTTTTGTAAGCAGACCCAATTGGCTGGATCACACACAGGATATTTCCCTGCAGTGTCTCAGAACTGAAAATACACACCTGAGACAAACTGAACATTTCCATGAAGGAAGTGGTGGGAACTGGTTGTTCTCTGTGTTGAATGGCATATCCATGCAATGCAGTGTGAACCTAGCTGTTCAAGGAGATGAGCTCCTATTATTGAGATCCATGCATAGTGTTTCCTTTAGAAAAGCCACTTGCTTGTGTCAAAAATGGAGTGTAATGAAGAGAGAATCAGCAGCCAAAATGTTTTCCAGGGTGGGTTTGAGAGTGAAACTTCCTGCCATTCAAAGGGGAGAAAACTGTTTTAGCCCTCTGGCTAAAAATGGCCAGTTCAAAAGTAGTGTTTTCCCAAATGGGTCCTGGGTGAATGTGAGAATGAAACATACTACCTTTAAAGGGTGAGCATACTCTTTTTGCCATAAGTCCCCAATTAGCAGGATCACAGCTGGCATATTTCCTTGCAGTGTCCAGCCCTGAAACTACACACTTGGGACAAACTGAACTTTTCCATGAAGGACAGAAGCTTTCCATGAGGGAAGTGGTGCAAACTGGTTGTTCTCTGTGTGGAACTGCCATAACCATACAATGCATTTTGAACCTTGGTTTCTGTAGGTCATGAGATAACAGTAAGGAGATCCAAGCACTGTGTTTCTTCAGAAAAGTCATGAGCTGCTGCCAAAATTGATGGCAGTGAAGAGAGAATCAGCACCCAAAATGTTTTCCAAACACCCAAAGTGCTTTCCTAGGTGGGTTTGAGAAAGACATATTCTTGCTTTCATAGGATGAGAACAGGATTTGCTAGGAGACCCCAAATCCCAGGTTCATATGCAGCATGTTTCCTTGCAGTGTCTCAGTACTAAAATTACACACTTGAGTCAATAACCTTTTGACAGAGCCTGTGGGGTGAACTGGTTGTTCTCTGTTGAGCTGCATAACCATACAAGGCATCATGAAACTCAGTGTTCTAGGAGATGAGCTCTTAGGAAGGGGATCCAACCACAGTGATTCTTCAGAAAAGCCACTTGCTGGTGACAAAAATCGACTGTAGTCAAGATAGAATCAGCACCCAAACAGTTTTCCTATATGGATTGGAGAGTGGAACAGTCTAGCTTTCACAGGGTGAGAGCAGTGTTCTTCTCAGCAGAACTCAGATGGCAGGTTCACACTTCTGTGCAGTTTCCCAACCTTGAAAATACAGACTTGGGACAAACTGGACATTTCCACAAGGAAGCAGTTGAACTGACTGTACTCTGTGTGTGCATGACATAAAAATAAACACATTATAAAAGTTGGTGTTCTATGAGATGAGCTCCTAGGATCGAGTTCCAAGCACGTTATGTTCTTTAATAGTGTTACTTCCTTGCACCAACTGACTGTAGTGAAGAGAAAGTCAGCACTCAAGCTGTTTTCCTAGGTGGCTTTGAGAATGAAACATCCTAGGCTTTCAAAAGGTGAGAAAGTGTTTTTGCCTGCTGAATGTAAATGGCCAATTCACACCCAGCATATATCTCTGCCGTGTCTCAGCATTAGAAATGCACAGTTGGGACAAATCAAAACTTTGCATTTAAAAAATTGTGTGAACTTTTCTCTATGTGGAAAGTGGCAAACCTATATGACACAGTATGAATCTAGGTGTTGTGTAAGCAGAGCTCTTAGTAAGGCGAGTTAGGCAGATTTTCCTTCAGAGAAGTAACTTGCTTGCACTAAAAATTGACACTAGTGAAGTGGGAATCAAACTGCTTTTGTAAGTGGCTTCAGAGTGAAACATTCTGGGTTTTACAAGGTGAGCACGGGAGTCCACAACTGGCAAATTCACACCCAGCATATTTCCTTGCAGTGTACCAAAATTGAAAGAACTCACTCTGAACAAACTGAACCTTTCCACGAAGGAAGTGGTGTCAACTGCTTGATCTCTGTGTTGTGAGTGGCCTAGCCCTAGAACACATTATGAACCTATGGGCAGAGCTCCTAGTAAGGAGATCCAAGCACAATGTTTCTTTAGAAAATTCTCAAGCTGGTGACAAAATATGACGATAGTGAAGAGAGAATCAGCATCCGAAGTGTTTTCCCAAACACCCAAATTGTTTTTCCAGGTGGGTTTGAGAATGACACATTCTTTCTTTCACAGGATGAGAGCTGAGTTTGTGCTAGCAGACCCCAATTGCCAGGTTCACACCCAACATGTTTCCTTGGAGTGTCTCAACACTGAAAATACACACTTGAGTTAAACAACTTTTTGATGATGGATCTGGAGTGAAGTGGTTTTTCTAAGCATGTTGAATTGCAGTACCAAACAAGGCATTATGACCCGAGGTGTTCTATGAGATGAGCTCCTAGTAAGGTGATCCAAGCATGGTGTTTCTTCAAATAGTTACTTGATAATGACAAAAATTGACTGGAGTGATGGGAGAATCAGGACCCAACGTGTTTTCCTCGGTGGGTTTTGAGAATGTCAGATTTGAGAAGTGATTTTGATAGCAGACCCCAATTGGCAGGTTCACATTGAGGGTAATTCCCTGCAATATCCCAGAACTGAAAATACACACTTGGTTCAAACTAAAACATTCCACTAAGGAAGTGGTGTGAACTGGTTGTTTGCTGTGTGTGGAGTGGCATAACCATATAAGGCATTATGAGCCTAGGTGTTCTAGGAGATGAGCTCTTAGGAAGGAGATCCAAGGACAGTGTTCATTCAGAAAACTCAATTGCTTGATCTAAGAACTGACTGTATTGAACAGAGAATAGCCACCAAAGACTCTTCCCAGCTTGGTTTGAAAGTGAAACATTTTCGCTTTCATGGGTTGAACATACTGTTTTGGTATCTGTCCCCAACTGGCAAATTCATCTTCAGCACATTTCCTTGCAGGGTCCCAGAATTGAGATTATGCACTAGGAACTAACAGAATCTTTCCATGAAGGAAGTAGTGTGATCTCCTTGTTCTTTGTGTGGTGACTGCCATAACCATACAGAACCTTTCCATGAAGGAAGTGGTGTGATCTCCTTGTTCTTTGTGTGGTGACTGCCATAACCATACAACGCATCTTGGTCCCAGGTTGTTCTAGGAGATGAGACCCCAGTCAGGAGATCCAAGCAAAGTGTTTCTTCAGAAAAGCCACTACCTGGCAATTAAAAAACAAAAAAAAAATGACTGAAGTGAGGACAGAATCAGCACCCAAAGTGTTTTACTATTTTCCTAGGTGGGTTTGACAGTGACACACTCTAACTTTCATGGGGTGAGAACAATGTTTTTGCCAGCAGAACTCAAATGTCAGGTTCACACCTATCCAATTTCCCTGCAGTGTCTAAGCCTTGAAAATACATACTTGGGACAAACTGAACCTTTCCATGAAGAAAGTGGTTGAACTGGCTGTTCTCTGTGTGCTGTGGCAGAAAAATCAATGCATTATGAATGTTGGTGTTCTATGAGATGAGCACTAAGATGGAGATCCAAGCACATTGTTTCCTTTAGTAGCGTCACTTCCTTGCATCAACTGACTGTAGTGAAGAGAAAGTCAGCACCCAAGGTGTTTTCCTAGCTGGCTTTGAGAGTGAAACATTCTAGCTTTCAAAGGGTGAGAAAAATGTTTTTGCCCACTGAATGTAAACAGCTGATACACACTCAGCATGTTTCTCTGCTGTTTCCTAGCACTAGAAATGCACAGTTGGGACAAACCAAACCTTTGCATGTAGAATGATGTGTGCACTGTTCTCTGGGGGTGAGTGGCAAACCCATACGATACAGTGTGAACCTAGGCATTCTATAAGCAGAGCTCTTAAGAAGGAGACTCTGGTGCAGGTTTTCCTTCAGAAAAGTAACTTGCTTGCCTTAAAAATGGATGGTAGTGAAGTGAAAATCAGAACCAAAAGTATTTTTGTAGGTGGCTCCAGATTGAAACATCCTCGGATTTAAAGGGTGAGCAAATTGTTTGGCCAGCAGTCCACAACTGACAAGTTCACATCCAGCATATTAAAACCTGACACTGTACCAGAGTTGGAAGTACTTACTCAGAACTAACTGAAACATTTCCATGAAGGAAGTGGTGTGAACTGGTTGATCTCTTATTGTGAGTGGCCTACACCTAGAAGGTATTATGAACCTAGGTGTTCTATGAGCAGAGCTCCAGATAAGGAGATCCAAGCACAGTGTTATTTCAGAAAAGTCATAAGTGAGCTACCAACATTGACGGTAGCGAAGAGATAATCAGCACCCAAACTAGTTTTTGTAGTTTCAGTGTTTTCTCAAACACTGAAAGTATTTTATTTTCCTAGGTGGGTTTGAGAATGACACATTCTTGCTTTCATAGGACGAGAGCAGAGTTTTTGCTGCTGCTGCTGCTAAGTCACTTCAGTCGTGTCTGACTCTGTGCAACCCCATAGACGGCAGCACACCAGGCTCCGCCATCCCTGGGATTCTCCAGGCAAGAACACTGGAGTGGGTTGCCATGTCCTTCTCCAATGCATGAAAGTGAAAAGTGAAAGTGAAGTCGCTCAGTCGTATCCAACCCTCAGCGACCCCATGGACTGCAGCCTTCCAGGCTCCTCTGACCATGGGATTTTCCAGGCAAGAGTAATGGAGTGGGGTGCCATTGCCTTCTCCTAGCAGAGCACAATTGCCAGTTTCACACTCAGCATATTTCCCTGCAGTGTCTTTGCACTGAAAATACTCACTTGAGTCAAACAACCTCTTGACAATGAAAGTGGAGTAACCTGGTTGTTCTCTGTGGGTTGAGCTGCATAAGCATACAAGGAATTATGAACCTAGTCATTTTAGAAGATGAGCTCTTAGGAAGATCTGAGCACCGTGTTTCAGTCAGAAAATTCACTTGCTTGCACCAGGAATTGACTGTAGTGAAGAAAGAATCAGAACCCTAAATGCTTTCCCAGGTGGGTTTGAGAGTGAAACAGTCTAGATTTCACAGGGTGAGAGCAATGCTTTTGTCAGCAGAACTCAAATGGCAGGTTCACACCCATCATAACCGAAGCTTTCCATAATGGTTGAACTGATTTCTCTCTGTGTGGTGTGTGGTATAAACATAAACATAAACGCATTAAGAATATTGGTGTTCTATGATTGAGCTCCTAGTGTGGATATCCAAGAGCACTGTTTCTTTTAGTAGTGTCACTTCCTTGCACTTATAGACTGTAGTGAAGTCAATTACCCAAAGAAAACAAGCACTCAAGCTGTTTTCCTAGGAGGGTTTGAGAGTGAAACACTCTGGCTTTCAAAGGGGGAGAAAACGGTTTTTGCCCACTGACCGTAAATGGCTGAGTCAGACCCCGCATGTTCCTCTGCAGTCTCGCAGCACTAGAAATATACATTTGGTACACACTGAACCTTTGCATTTAGAAATCTATGTGAAATGTTCTCTATGTAGTGAGTAGCAAACCCATAGGACAGAGTAGGAACCTACGTGTTCTATAAGAAGAGCTGGCAGTAAGGAGAGTCAGGTAGATTTTCCTTTCAAAAAGTTACTAACAATCGACAATAATGAAATGAGAATCAAAGTGTTTTTGTAAGTGGCTTCATAGTGAAACATTCTAGGATTTACAGGGTAAGTACACTGTTTATGCTTATGCTTCTACAACTGGCAAGTTCACACGGCATATTTCCTTACAGTGTCCCAAACCTGAAACTTCTCACCCGGAACAAACTGAACCTTTCCACGAAGGAAGTGGTGTGAACTGGCTGATCTCTGTGTCATGTGTGGCATAGTCCTAGAATAGTCTATGAACCTTGGTGTTCCATGGGAAGAGGTCCTAGTAATGAGATCCATACAGAGTGTTTCTTCAGAAAAGTCAGGAGCTAATGACCAGAACTGATGGTAGTGAAAGTGTTTATTCAAACACTGAATGCTTTTTCTCAGGTGGATTTGAGAATGACACATTCTTGCTTTCACAGGATGAGAGCAGTTTTGGCTAGTAGACCCCAATTGTCATGTCCACACACATCATGTTTCCTTACAGTCTCTCAGCACTGAAAATACACACTTGAGTCAAACAACCTTTTGATGATGGAAATGGGGTGAACTGATTGTTCTCTGTGTGTGAAGTTGCGTAACCAAACAAGCCATTATGAACCTAGGTGTTCTATGAGACGAGCTCCTAGTAAGGTGTTTCTTCAGAATAGTCTCTTGATAGTGACAAAAAATCGACCAGAGGGAAGCGAGAATCAGCACGCAAAGTGTTTTCCTTGGTGGGTTTTTAAAATGTTACATTTCGAGTTTTCACAAGCAGTGTTTTTGCTAGTAGACTCCAATTGGCAGGTTCACACCAAGAAGAAATCCAAGCAGTGTCCCAGCACTGAAAACAGACACTTGTGTCAAACCCAGCCATTCCATGAAGGAAGTGGTGTGAACTGGTTCTTCACTGGGTATTTAGTGGCATAACCATACAAGATGTTCTATAAGCAGAGTTTGTAGTAAGGAGACACAGGCAGTTTTTCCTTTAGCAACTTAACTTGCTTGCACTAAAAATTGACAGTGGTGAAGTGAAAATCAGCACTCAAAGTGTTTTTGTAAGTGGCTTCAGGGTGAAACCTTCTAGAATTTATAGAGTGAGCACATTTTGCCAGCAGTCCACAACTGGTAAGTACACACTCAGCCTATTTCCTGAAAGTGTCCCAGAGTTGGAAGTACTCACTCTGAACAAACTGAACCTTTCCAAGAGGGAAGTGGTATGAAGTGATTGATCTCCATGTTGCGATTGGCATATGCCTACAGTGCATTATGAACCTATGTGTTCTACGTGCAGACCTCCTAGTGAAGAGATCCAAGTACAGTGTTTCTTCAGAAGGCATGCATTGGCCAGAAAAGTTGACGGTTGTGAAGAGAGAATCAGCACCCAAAGTGTTCTTCTCAAACACCCAAATTGTTTTCCTCAGTGGGTTTGAGAATGACACATCTTGCTTTCACAGGATGAGAGCAGAGTTTTTGCTAGCGAACCCCAATTGCCAGGTTCACATCCAGCATGTTTCCTTGCAGTGTCTCAGCACTGAGAATACACACTTGAGTCAAACAAGCTTTTGAGCTGAAAGTGGGGTATACTGGCTGATCTCTATGTGATGAGCTTCCTAACCATACTAGGCATTATGAACCTGGGTCTTCTATGAGAAGACCCTATATTAAAGCAATCAAAGCATGGTATTTCTTCATAGGAGTCACTTGATAGCAACGAAAAATTGACTTGAATGAAGGGAGAATCAGTACCCAAAGTGTTCTCATCAGTGGGTTTTGAGAATGCCACATGAGCTTTCACAGTATTTGATCAGTGTTTTTGCTAGCAGACCCCATTTGGCAGATTCACACTGAGAATAAATCCCTGCAATGTCCCATCACAGAAAATATACACGTGGGTCAAACCAAAGCTTTCCCACAAATGAACTGGTGTGAACTGGTTTTTTCACTGGATGTTTAGTGGCATAACCTTTATACAAGTGTTCTATAAGCAGAGCTTATAGTAAGGAGAGGCAGGCACAGTTTTTCCTTCACCAAAGTAACTTGCATGCATTAAAAATTGATGATAGTGAAGTGAAAAATCAGCACCCAAGGTGTTTTTGTAAGTGGACTCAGGGTGAAACCTTCTATTATTCGTAGGGTGAGCACACTGTTTTGCCAGCAGTCCACTACTGGCAAGTTTATACCCAGCATATTTCCTGAAAGTGTCCCAGAGTTGAAAGGACTCATTCAGAACAAATTGAACATTTCCACGAAGGAAGTGGTATCAACTGATTGTTCTCTGTGCAGTGACAGCCTTAACCATATAACACACTTTGAATCTAGCTTGTTCTTGGTGATGAGAATTCAGTAAGGAGATCCAAGCACAGTGTTTCTTCAGAAAAGCAACTTGGAGGTGATAAAAATTGACTACAGTGGAGATGAAATCAGCACCCAAAGTGTTTTCCTAGGTGGTTTTGACAAGACAGTCCAGCATTCACAGGGTGAGAGCAGTGTTTTGGCCAGCAGAACTCAAAGGGCAGATTCACACCCATCATACTGCCCAACAATGTTTCAGCCTTGAAAATACAAACTTCGGACAAACTGAACCTTTCTACGAAAGGAGCAGTCCAACTGATGTTCTCTGTGTCGGGCATGGCAGATCGAAGCACATTGTGTACTTTAGTAGGGTCACCTCCTTGCATTAACTGCCTGTAGTGAAGAGAAAGTCAGCACCCAAGCTCCTTCCCCAGGGGGGTTTGAGAGTGAAACACTATTAGCTTGCAAAGGGTAAGAAAACAGCGTTTGCCTACTGAACATAAATGGCTGAGGCACATCCCGCATACTCCCCTGCTGTCTTGTAGCACTGGAAATGAACAGTTAGTACAAACCAAACCTTTGCATTTACAAAATTATTTGAACTCTTCTCTATGTGGTAAGTGGCCAACCCATACGACACAGTAGGAGCCTAAGTGTTCAATAAGCAGAGCTGGTAGTAAGGCCAGTCAGGCAAATTTTACTTTAGAAATACTACTTGCTTGCACTAAACATTGATGGTTATGAACTGAGAATGAAAGTGTTTTTGTAAGAGGCTTCAGAGTGAAACGTTCTTGCATTTACAGGGTGAGCACACTGTTTATGCCAGCAGTCCATAAATGGCAAGTTCACAAAACCAGCGTATTTCCTGGCACTGTCCCAAACTTGAATCTACTCACTTGGAACACACTGAACCTTTCCACAAAGACAGTGGTGTGCATTGGTTCATCTTTGTGTTGTGAGTGGCATAACCCTACAATGTGTTATGAACCTTGGTGTTCTGTGGGTAGAGCTCCTAGTAAGGAGATGAAAGCACAGCATTTCTTCAGAAAAGTCACGGCCAGGTGACCAATATTTATGGTAGTGAGGGATCATCACTACCACCCAAAGTGTTTTCTCAAACACCCAAAGTCTTTCCCTAGGTGGGTTTAAGAGTGACACATTCTTGCTTTCATAGGATGAGAGCAGACTTCTTGCTAGCAGAGCCCAATTGCCAGTTTGACACCCAGCATGTTTCCTTGTAGTGTCTCAGCACTGAAAATATACACTTGATTCTAACAACCTTGGATGATGGAAGTGGAGTGACCTGGTTGTTCTCTGTGTGTTGAGTTGAAATAACCATACAAGAAATTATGAACCTAGGTGTTCTAGCAGATGAGCTCTTGGGAAGGAGATCCGAGCACCGTGCTTCAGCCAGAAAATTCACATGCTGCATTAGGAACTGATAGTAGTGAAGAAAGTGTTTCATACTAGGAATTCTTCAGCACCCAGAGTGTTCTCCCAGGTGGGGTTGAGAGTGAAACAGTCTAGCTGGCCAGGCTCCTCTGTCCATGGGATTCTCCAGGCAAGAATACTGGAGTGGGTAGACACTCCCTTCTCCAGGGGATCTTCCTGACCTAAGGAATCAAACCAGAGTCTCCTGCACTGAGGCAGATGCTTTACCAGCTGAGCTACCAGGGAAGCCCTTTCTCCTAATAATAGTAAATTTTTATATACTCAAACACTACTGTAAATTGACTACATAAAAATAATCTTAAAGAAAATGGAAAAGAAAGAAAACTGAATTTTTGTTATGATTATTCGATAAACTAACTGGTGATACCAAGATGCTGCTGCTGCTGCTGCTGCTGCTAAGTTGCTTCAGTCGTGTCCGACACTGTGCGACCCCATAGGCGGAAGCCCATGAGGCTCCCCCGTCCCTGGGATTCTCCAGGCAAGAACACTGGAGTGGGTTGCCAGTTCCTTCTCCAATGCATGAAAGTGAAAAGTGAAAGTGAAGTCGCTCAGTCGTGTCCGACTCTTAGCGACCCCATGGACTGCGGCTCACCAGGCTCCTCCGTCCATGGGATTTTCCAGGCAAGAGTGCTGGAGTCGGGTACCATTGCCTTCTCCGGATACTGAGATAGGAATACTCATATATGTGAAAACCGGTAATGTTTGAACAAAGTTTTCTGTAAACAGTTCAAAGAAAATAAACTCAGTGTGCACCAAAGGATATCTTCTTTAATCAGCTTTACAAAGATCAAAGGTGGTAGAATCACAGACATGCTTGAAACTTATCTCCATCTCTCACTAACTGCATGACAATTTACATAACCTCCATAAGCCCACTTCCCCGTATATACGATGGCATCCTATCTCTGAGAGTTACTGTGAGGCAGTACAGCCTGCACCCAGTCAAAGTTGTTATTATCACAGCGGCTCAGTGTAGCACGACTGGATATACAGAAACTTTCATGAAGAAGACCATTTGAGGTTATTCTACTGTGCATTACATTATTAAGGTAAGGCTGATAAACAGATGTAAATTTTTTATACATTATGACTTTAATACATTTTATCTTGGGATTCATTTTTAAAGCAAAAGTCATCTCTGTTGGCTTGCATCCTCGAGTTTCCTAGGTGAAATCTGAGATTGGCTCCCACACAGGCAGGATGAAGAGAGACTGAAGAAAGCAGCAGAGCACTCCAGCTTGATACGTGGCAAGTTTAATAAGTAAGGGGGCTTATATAGGGAGCTTGTCCAGGGTGACTGCATGATGAGCTGAACTCCCCTCCTGCCCTCCAGAATCTTAAAACTTTGTATAGAGACCTTAACTGGGTTCAGTCATGTATCGAGTTCAAGGAAGTTTCAACACATCTTGCTCTCCCAAGGTCACATCCTTGAAAGGGTTCCCGTAGTGGAAACAGTAGGAAGAACATACATTCCAAGGACAGGGGAGGGGGTGAGGAAGCCTCCACTGCCTTGGTTGGTCCACATGCTCTCAATGACCTTTGCTGAAAGGTCTCCAACAATCGCCAAAATAAATTACATGTTATTTTTCTTTTTAATAACTAAGGGTTCTAGAATGGCAATGACATTACAAGATTATCTTCTATTTCTGCAATTGCTGACACTTGGAAGATGCCAACTCTCTCTCCATTTCCTTCTTCTCTACAGAAGTGGTTGGCTTCTCTTACCCCATTTCTTCTAAGACCTTTTCTAAAGAAAAGACTGTGCATCAATTTCATTGCTTTTTATCTAGCAGTGAAATAAAATTTTACATTTATAATTATACAACCTATTAAAAATCAGGATTTATTATTTCCCTCGATACCAGAAGTTAGACTTTTTCTAAATTTTCTAGAATTTCTCATCTGACTTAAGGGATAAATTTCCTAGAGGCAAGAGACTTCCCTGGTGATCCATTATTTAAGACTGTGCTTCCTTCCACTGCTGGGTCTGTGGGTTTGATCCTTGGTCAGGGAACTGAGATCCCACATGCTGGCTCTCTCCAAAGAAAGAAAAAAAAGTGAAGGATAAAAAAGAAAAAGAAAGTAAAGGGTAGAAAAAAAAGAGTAAAAAAAAAAAAAGTTTCCTAGAGACTAAATCTGTGAACAGGAGTGTTTTTCTGATGTATGAAACTCTCTCCAAAGAAAGAAAAAAAAGTGAAGGACAAAAAAGAAAAAGTGAGGCTCTCTCCAAAGAAAGAAAAAAGTGAAGGATAAAAAAGAAAAAGAAAGTAAAGGGTAGAAAAAAAAAGAGTTAAAAAAAAAAGTTTCCTAGAGACTAAATCTGTGAACAGGAGTGTTTTTCTGATGTATGAAACTCAGTATTGAAGAGTTCTTTTTCTAACTGTATATTTTAGCCCGATTTTTGAATATGTTTGAATGATCTCAACAAAATATCAAACATTTTAAGCAGAATCAACAATCGTATAATTTTTGAGTGTTCATTCACTGAAGAATATTTGGAATGCCTAGCAAAATCTAAGAAAAACATGACTTTAAATAAAACTTACTTGAATTATAATAAAACAACTCTGTGGCTAGCCAAATTCGGAAATCTCCTGCCTTAAGCACTTCTGATGACATATAGCAGGAAACACTTGGCAATGTCTGGAGACAGTTTTGGTAGTCACAACTGGCAGGGTGGGAGGTATATCTAGAGAGTAGAGGCCAGGAATGCTGATAAACATCAACTAAAACACAGGATGCCCCTGTATATTATTTGAATACACAGAATACACAGAATTTGAATACAAAGAATTATTTGGCCCCAATGTCAACAGAGTGAAGAACCTTGACACATTATCTTTCTGTATGGCCTCCAAAACCTCATTGTTCAAGGTTCAGACTAAGATCAAAAGGATGGATGAAAGGATCCATCTTAATACCCTTTTCTTCATTTTGATTCTTCTTGAAAGCCATGCATATCTTCAAATAAGAGATATGCAAAGAACAGAGAAGCAAATCTGAACTCTAGTGCTTTTTCTAGTATGTGTCAATGAAGGACTGTTTCTTGCTCCTAGATTTGGTCCCTTCAATCAAGATACATCTTCTTCATGAGTTATTATGTTTGGGTTTAAGAAAAATCTGAGAGATACCTGGTTTTTTAATAAAGGCAGGATCACATTCTCATGTTTTTTATTGCTAAAAATTGCCTTAAGACAGCTGTGTCTGAAAAAAGAATTCCAATGACCACTTAGGAGTCAGTGCTTATGAACAAACATTAATTCTCCAGTGATGTTCTCCTAACTTCCAAACACTGTCTAGCAGAAACAAAATGCTGAACATGTTATGATAGAAAGGGAAGCAAGAAAACAAATTAGGTAGTAGTTTGTTTTTAGATTTCATAAGCTATTTCTTTCATTAAACACAGTTTTGGGCCTACAAATTTCTGCTTTTCTGAGATCCACTGGCAGATGGGGCTATGTCATTCAATTCATGGCGAGGACTATTAGATGTTCCTGAGGCTTGATTGAATAATTAAACTGATAAACCAAATATGAGTGCTTTTATTCCATTTGCTCAGCATTAATAAGACCCATCATGAAGAGGAAAAATGGCATCAATTTAGAACCACTCATTTGGTAAGTGCCAAAAAGTTCCACATATAGAATGAGCAGTAAAGTATTCTGAATTTCAAGGCTCTGGGTCCACAACGGAAATGGATTTTCTCTTAGAATCTCATTTCCTTCAAGTCCTTGTAATTAGCTGTAATTAGCTAGGTAATATGGAGTTGACCCTTAAACACAAGGACTGGGGTGCTGACCCTCTGCATAACCAAAAATTGAATTAGCTGCTGAAATTCTTTTGTCTTTTCTTATTCCTTGAAGTTTTTCTGTTGGAGACCTTGACATCCAGTAAGGGCCTTCGAAGACGGGAAGGCATTTTGTTTGGATTTTTTTTTTTCTGTGTGTGTGTGTGTGTGTGAAGGCATTTTGTTTGGATTTTTTTTTTCCTTTGTGTGTGTGTGTGTGTGTGTGTGTGTGCACGCTCAGTCATGTCCAACTCTTTGCAACCCCATGGACTGTAGCCTACCAGGCTTCTCCATCCATGGGATTTTCCAGGCAAGGGTACTGGAATGGGTTGCTATTTCCTTCTCCAGGGTGTTTGGATTCTTGAAAGAAACTCTTTGTTGCATATCCTACTAAAGTCATGAGAAAGAACTATAGGAATATCACGGGAGAACTTTGGGATCTTCAAGGATCCAAATACCTAAAATAGAAAGGACATTCCTGCTTGAAATGTTGGGGAAAGGAAATATCTATATTACATCTCACTTATTCCTCACAAAACTGTAACAAGATAGATACTATCTGCATATTTCATGTGCAAAAACAGTCATTTGCCAAAAGGCAATCATTGTTTGGACACAGATTTATCTGGCTCAAAATTTCCTACTCCTCCTCTTAGCCTTCTGCTTTGCCTCCAGGGAAAGTTTCAAGCATCTTGACCTGTGCTGACCAAAGTAGCCACTAGTCAAATGAGGCTCATCTGAATTAAGATGTGCCATAAAATACACTAGAGGCAATGACAGATATTTTCTTGGGCAGAGGATGAGATGATTAGATAGCCTCAACTCAGTGGACATAAATTTAGGCAAACTCAGGGAGATAGTGGAGGACAGAGGAGCCTGGAATGCTGCAGTCCATGGGGTCATGAAAAGTCAGACATGACTTACTGACTGAACAAAAACATAAAATACACATTGCATTTTGAAGATGTAATATAAAAAAGTAAAATATCTTAATAATTTAAAAATATTTGTATCATATTGGAATGAATGCTTTGGATGTGGATTATTAAAATTAATTTCACCCATTTGTGTTTTAATGGAGCCACTAGAAAAAAAAACTTAAAATTACCTATGTGACTCACAATGTTTTATATAGTAGCAATGATTTTAATAATTTCCACTTAGGTTCCCAGACTGAAATTTTAGGATTCCCAAGGGAAATTTTTAGGAATTTAAAACATCAATATGCTACACTCAATCCTTCTTAGTTTGCTGTCTTCTGAACTTAATAAACATGGATCTTTAATTCCCTCTAGAGAAGGCACTCCGTCTTACACAAGTTGAATGGTCATCCTATGAACCTACAGAAGGACTGGAGCATCCCATGGTAACTAATGAAGTAAGCCATTATCTATGATTTTGTGATCATGTTTGGCACCTCCCTGAGTCAAAGCAGTGCTGTAAATTCCTTGAGTTATTTCAGGTAGGGTGAAGATGGCACATGTTTTCATCAGGAATGGAGAACTGATACAATTTCATTTTGGTATGGGACATAGGTCTTAGACCAATTTTTACTTCTCTGAGCCTTTTTTTTTTTTTGGCCCCCCTCTGGGACTCTTTTGATCATGATCTTCCAGCATAGTGGTAAATGCAATAATAGATGCCAATGAATAGAAACAAATGGATGCTTTCACATCCATAGTATAAAAATGCTAAATCCTTTCACTACTGTAAGCTGTGAGCCAGAACAAATGTTTGGGCCCTGGAGAAGCACATTTAAGATTTATAAAAGCAAAGTCAACTAATTTCATTGTGGGTTACTGTCCCTTGAACAATGACAAAGTCACCTCTTCCTCAAGCACATAGTTACAATTAAGCCTTGTTATGCAAAACAGATTTTATTTTTCAAAAAGTTCGTGAGATAAACTCTGTGAGACTAGTGAGGATTTTGTTTGCAAATGATTTAGTCTTCTTAAAGGCAACTGGTAAACAGAGGTAATACGGAGTTGACTCTTAAACACAAAGATTGGGGTGCTGACCCTCTGCATAACCGAAAATTGAACTTTCTCATCAGAACTGTATCTGTGGTTCTGCATCCACAGATTTAACCAACTGCACAGGTTGTGTGCATGTAGGCATGTGTGCTCAACTGTGCCCAACTCTTTGCCACCCCATGCACTACAGTCCACCAGGCTCCTCTGTCCATGGAATTTTCCAGGTAAGAACACTGGAGTGGGCTGGCATTTCCTTCTTCAGCATGGGTTGTGTAGTACTGCTTATAAATGGACCTGCATGATACAAATGTGTATTCAAAGGTCCACTGAGTAGTGAAAAGCATGATTAGTGCACATATTCTGTGGACTGAGGAGTCAGAAAATACTAAGGAGAGTATCAAATCACTTTGTTGGGACTTCTTGGCAGTCCACTGGTTAAGACTGTGCACTTCCAATGTGAGGGATATGGGCTGGATCCCTGATTGGGGAACCAAGGCCTGCAGGACATGAAGCACAGCCAAAAAGAAAAAAAATCACTTTGTTATATACCTGAAATATATAATATTTTATATCAAGTACACTTCAATTAAAAAGAAAAAATAATAAAAAATGAAATTAAAAAACCACCAAGGAAGGTATAAAGGAAGCAAATAATACAAGTCCCACCCTCAGGGATAGAAGGGATTTCTCTAATATGTAGAAATTTTCTCCATAGGACTGGTTGAGTGATTGAAGACTGAAAAAAGGGGAGAAGTCACATCTCATTTTCTTAGAAATAAAGCAGATCCTTTGGAGTCATACTCATAGGGAAAGCTTATATATATAAAATCAAGAATGCAACTCATTCCCAAGTAAGAAAGGTGCCATAGGCTCTGTGACTTTCAGGTAATTAAGTAGCCTCGTTTAGCAGTCTAATGGGGTAGTTGGGGTCTTATTCTACTGTCATTTCTATCAGCTATACCTTGTCATTTGGTATCACTACATTAGGACAGATTAAACAGAATTCAACCTCTCACTTTCTGCCAAAACCCTTATATCAAAGGTATTGATACCCTGAAATAGAGTTATGTTCTAGCCAGAGATCACAAAATAACCAAAGCTCTCCTAAGTCTTAAAAACACTGTCACAATGATTCAGTTCATGTCATTTTTAACTTTTCTGAGATGACCCAATCTTGTTTTAACCTAAAAACTGCCACATATATTTGATTAAATAACATTGTTACTTAGTTTAAAGTAACTGGGTCACATGGACAGGGTCAAGAGACAAATACTTTGGTGGACATTTAAAAAATATAACCATAGAGGGAATTCCCTGGTGGTCTAGTGGTTAGGACTCTGAGCTTTCACTGCCAAGGATGCAGGATCAATCCCTGGTTGGGGAACTAAGATCATGCAAGCCTCACAGCACAGCCAAAGAGGAAAAAAAGAAAATAAAAAACTATATGTATATACATGTATGTTTATATACACACATAAACACACATATACATACATATAACCAAAGAAAAAGCCCATTAATTCAGCTCCTTGTCCCCAGTGTGTCAGTTCTGGTGCTGAGAAGTTGAGAGATAACTCGTTTGTTTTAGTCACAGAAGGCCAAAGGAACAAGAAGCTGCTGCTGGAGAGATGGACAGAGTCAAAGCTAAACAAATGTATGCCAGATAGATAAGATACACACAGGTATAAGAATTATTCACGCTTTTTCTTGGTTGTTTAAAACCTTTATTTTAATTTTTTTTAGAATATTTATACTTATGCTTTTGTTGTTATCTACAACGTGGCTTTTAAAAAAATGCCTGAGCCACTTGCCCCAGTATAATCATCTTAGAATTCCTTTTCCCTTGTCACTTTGACTTTGTGTGGCTTCTATAAAATGAGGATCCTGGAAAAGAACCCTTCCTATAACCCTGGGAGATGAGGTGAGCAGGTCCCGGCTCAGCAGGATCAGACAGGTAAAACTAGCTGGATGGCAACAGGCTATGATCACCTAAGGGTCGTGCTGACTCACCAGGAAAATAAGGATTATGTAGGTTGACCAGGGTGGGTGAGGTAGGAGGGTCCACAGGATTGTGTGGATTGTGGAAGGAGAGGCAGTATATAACATTTGTAGATTAAACATCTATGGTTCTATTAATAAAAAACAAAGACCTAGGTTTCTCAATTTTTTTTTAAACTTATGAAGATTCAAGTCACTAATATGTTCATTCTTATGGTTTACAGTGAAAGTAAATGTCTATGGTGATGGAGAAAAGACAGCTGAACTGCACCAGTATATTTAAGATTTTTAAATAAAATTCTGAGTTACTTGACCTTATAAAAATACATGTTGATATACTAAATACTCCACAAAGCTCTAGGATGGGGGATATTGTAAATGTAAAAATACATTTCTCTTGGATCAGCACCAAAAAATATCATTATTTTTCTGTACAACCTCTGACAAGTTTTTCAATATAGACAAGTTAAAATGATTTGGTAAAAATCACAAACGCCATGGAAATCATTAAAGATAAATCCAAACAACTTTCAAATACATTTTGACATCAAGGTCGGGCAATTCACTTGGAGGGATAGTATTGTGAGTACCACTGAATTACTGTCCTAAGACTTTTGATGTCAACTTTGTACAATGGGGATATTTCACATCTCACACAAAGCAGGCACCCGGACTTAGAAACTTAAGAAAATTATTAGAACCGTTATTAAGACTGAGGTGAACAATTTGTGCAACCTTCCACAATTTCAAAGAGGTAGTGATAGATACCAGTCCTCCTGGCGATGTCAAATGCTGTTTCCTCCAGGCTGTTCTTCAGACCTGGCTTGATGTAGCGGTTCATCAGGAGGAGCTCCAGGGTGTCTTTGCTGTCTCTGTTCCCAGCGGCAAGGTGTAGGGGGGTCAGGAGGCCTTTTGTTTGGGCGTTGATATCTGCATCATGCTGCAGTAAGAAAGAAGCCACTCTGGCATTATTCCACTTACAGGCACTGTGCAGGGGTGTCCAGCCATCCACTGTCTCTGCATGGACATCCGCCCCATGTGCAATCAGCTCCCGGACCACGTCTAAGTGCCCATTGTAGGCTGCTCGGTGGAGTGGTGTGTACTTGTCTTCATCTCGAGTGTTCACATGAGTAGCCCTTTCTGAAAGCAGTTTCTGCACTGTGGTCAGCTGAGAATAAAACAGGAGATCTTTCACAAACCCAACATGAAAGAAAACAGTAAACAACATGAAATGGTCTAGTGGTGTTAGATTTAATTAAGTTAAATGAAAACTTCCTTGTTAGTAGATGACTATAAAGTAAATGTAAGATTTCTTTTGGGGAGGAGGACAACTGATTTAACAATAAACAAGTCAGTGTTAATTATAAATTCTTTGGGTTTTTTTTTTCCCCTTGTAAACTTGATTTTATGAACGTGATTCTCTGAAAACCAATCCATATGTTTATTCCTGGTCCAGTTAAGGCTTACTGCACTAAAACTACAGTTAGATGAACAATACAGGCTAGAATCATGTTTGATATGTTATGTTTCATCTGCAAAGAAAACATAATAATGGAACATTATGTTCTGATCTTTCAGTAGTAGGATTATCACACCAATATGCATGGTGTATAAAACTTTAAAACATAAACTTTTATCAGTAGAAAACAATGCTAACAAGGAAATCTAGAGATTAAGAAGCTCAATTCCTTCTAATTAAAATAACCTCAGACACTTATTTTCATGAAGTGATTTTTTTTCAGTTTGGTCTGAGGACAAAGCAAGCTTCAGGGACAGGTCCTCTGACTTCCAATCTAGTAGTTTTTCTACTAAATTAAGGTTTCTTTTTTAACTGTTCTTTTCTTTTTTTTTACCCGATTTTCTTCAGCAGCCCAAAGAAGCAATTTGCTTGGATCTTTTTCCATTTTTTTTTCTTGCAGTTGATACCACTCTTCAGTTTTTTCATCTTGCTCTTCATCGTCATCAGAATTCCCTATCCAGAGACTTTGAGTACCAGTGGGAATAAGGTGTCCATGTGTTTCCAACAGTTCAAGTTGGTTGAAGTGTTCAGAAAAGTCCAAGGAGTTCTCTGGGTCTGGTTTTTCATCATTTACTTTCTCTTTTTCCATTATTACTATTTTAAATATAAATCATTTCAAACACCAGATATAAATAATCTCTCCAGAGATGATTATGTCTGCTTTATTTTATTCATCAAGATCTGAAAATACAAACACAAAAATTAGGAGCAAACCAGTAATTGAGGCTTTATTAACAGCATACACAAATATACTCTGTCTAAACTTTTTGGTGTTTATTAATACTGTTTACATTAATCAAATATTGGAGCTGACAGATTTCAGTTACTTTTATTTCTAATGGCCTAATACTCATTTTTTATTGTTTTCTTCTAAGTCAGTAGTTATGACTCTGACTTATTTTGAATCTATTGGTTTAGATACTATATTGGTATTATACTAACAGCTGATTAATGCTTGAAGTTTTTAAATTATAACTAATATAATAAAAATGAGAACATTCACCATTTTTATAAATGACACACATAGATGCTCTTATAGAAAAGAAACAAAAATTTGTATTTCCTAAAAACTACTTCCAAGAATCAGAGATTCTTAGAGATAGAACAGTCTCCAGAGGACACATGTCCCAATCTCTCATCAATGCAGATATCTTTACTATGACATCTATAACAATCATCCTCTTTCTACTTGAACAATTTCTGGCTTAGGAAAAATCACAGCTTTAAAAAGTAGTCCTATTCACTGACAGACAACTATTGTTCTTAGTTGGGTTCTTGTTGTGAAACAGGATTTTGGCTGTCATTCACTCCTTCATTCAACAAAGATGAAAAAAACACCTGGCATGTGCCAGTCTCTTGGTGTTATATGCTTGTTCTTACTGGCTCAATCATGTCCAACTCTTTGTGACCCCCTGAACTGTAGCCTGGCAGGCTCCTCTGTTTAAGGGATTTTCCAGGATAGAAATTCCTGGAGTGGGTTGCCATTTTCTTTTCCAGGGGATCTTTCCGATGCAGGGATCAAACCCATTTTCTTTTGTCTCCTACACTGGCAGGCAAATTCTTTACCACTGCACCACTTTGGAAGCCCACCAGTCTCTTGGTGCCGGGATTCAGTAATGAACAAGATCCATGTCTTAACCTCATGAAGTTTACCATCTAGTCAGGAAGACTGGCAAAAACAGCATTAAGTACTATAGATAAGACTGTAACCAGATACAATGAATATACAGGAGGACCATAATTAACCCAGTCTTATGGGATTACCAAGGGCCTCCCTGGTAGCTCAGTGGTAACGAATTTGTCTGCCAATGCAGGAGACATGGGTTCAACCCTGGGTTGGGAAGATGCCCTGGAGAAGGAAATGGCAACACACTCCAGTATTCTTGCCTGGAGAATCCCATGGAGAGAGAAGTCTGGTGGGCTACAAGTACATGGGTTTGCAGAGTTGGACGCAACTTAGTGACTAAAATACCACCACCAAGGGATTACAGAAGGCTTCCTGAAGTAAATGATATTTATTCTGCTAGGTTGCTGTAATAATTTATAAACAATATCAGCTTAAAGAGTTATGCAGGGGGGCAGTCCCAAGATGGAGGAGGAATAGGATAGGAAGAGCACCTTCTCCCCTACAAATTCATCAAAAGATCATTTGAACGCTGAAAAACTTCCACAAAACAACTTCTGAATGCTGGTGGAGGATACCAGGCACCCAGAAAGGCAGCCCATTCTCTTCGAAAGGAAGATAGGAAAAAATATAAACGACAAAAAGAGAGACAAAAGAATTAGGGACGGAGACCATCCTGGGGAGGGAGTAATGAAGGAGAAGTTTCCAAACACCAGGAAACCCCCTCACCAGCAGATCTATGGGGAGTTTTAGAATCTCAGAAAGCAAGATAACCAGGAGGAAAAAATAAACCAAAACACACAGAATAGGTGCCTAACGACAACTCCCAGCAGAGAAGTAGCCCAGATGTTCACATCAGCCTCAGGGGGCTGGAGAGGAAGGCGCGGGCTGCATGCTTAAGGTAAGGACCAGGCCTGAATGCCCTGAGGACAATCTGGAGGAGCTAACGTGACACAGCACCCCAAACTGTGGTATACCCAGGGGGAGAGAGAGAGAGAGAGAGAGAGAACTTTCCTGTGAAATTCTCTAACTTAATGCGCAGCCTGGCCTGCTTACAGAGCAAAGGATTGAGTAATCACCAAAGGAGAGCTAGCCAGCTGCATATAGTCCCCTCCCCACCAGAGGCAAAGAGGCAGGCAGGTGACAGCCAGAGCCAGAAGGTAACGGGCTGCTCCAATCTCGGCCTCAGAGATCGGCATCCTCCACTAAACTGTGAGCAGGCCCCCAGTTGCTAACCACGTCTTCCTGGGATCCTGGATGGTTGACATCTGCCAGGAGGGTCATAGCCTGAGATCAGCTTCCCAGAGGAGACACATGGCACACCTGAGACCAGAGAGGTGATTAAGATGCATGGCCCACCTGGGACAGTGTGCTCACCAACCACCTGGTCACCTGAGCTGCTCAGACCTGGGAAGGGCACAAAACGCACACCCAACAGAGTCTGTGCCCTGTGGAGTATCCGAGAACCTGAACCTGGGTGCCTTAGACCTGGAAAGTGCATGAAATCAAGGGCCTGCTTTGGACAGTGCCCTGCAGAACACCCTGCAGAACACCGAGCAGTATAGAACCAGAAAGCACAAGCCGTGAGCTTGGGCAAACCCAGTGTGGTCCATACACTGCAAGTGCTCCCCACACATGCCAGTGATAAATGTTTGCAGGGTTCCTCCCTCCCGAAAACACAACTGAACAAGTGAGTGTAAATAAGTGACCACCTTTGTACCTTTGTGTCAGGGCAGAAATTAGACACTGAAGAGACTTTCAAACATAGGAAGCCAAAATAAACAAAGAATAGGGACCTGCTCTGGAAGTGACAGGTGCAACAGATTAAAACCCTGTAGTTAACAATGACTAAGCATTAGAGGGGGCAAGGAAATGCCAAAGAATGCTCAATCTACCGCACAACTGCACTCATCTCATACGCTAGTAAAGTAATGCTCAAAATTCTCCAAGCCAGGCTTTAGCAATACANTCATGAGAAACGCTGGACTGGAAGAAACACAAGCTGGAATCAAGATTGCCAGGAGAAATATCAATAATCTCAGATATGCAGATGACACCACCCTTATGGCAGAAAGTGAAGAGGAGCTAAAATACCCCTTGATGAATGTAAAAGAGGAGAGTGGAAAAGTTGGATTAAAGCTCAACATTCAGAAAACTAAGATCATGGCGTCTGGTCCCAGCACTCCATGGGAAATAGATGGAGAAACAGTGCAAACAGTGTCAGACTTTATTTTTTTGGGCTCCAAAATCACTGCAGAATGTGATTGCAGCCATGAAATTAAAATACGCTTACTCCTTCGAAGAAAAGTTATGAGCAACCTAGACAGCATATTCAAAAGCAGAGACATGACTTTGCTGACTAAGGTCCGGCTAGTCAAGGCTATGGTTTTTCCTGTGGTCAGGTATGGATGTGAGAGTTGGACTGTGAAGAAGGCTGAGCGCCGAAGAATTGATGCTTCTGAACTGTGGTGTTGGAGAAGACTCTTGAGAGTCCCTTGGACTGCAAGGAGATCCAACCAGTCCATTCTGAAGGGGATCAGCCCTGGGATTTCTTTGGAAGGAATGATGCTAAAGCTGAAACTCCAGTACTTTGGCCACCTCATTCGAAGAGTTGACTCATTGGAAAAGACTGTGATGCTGGGAAGGGTTGGGGGCAGGAGGAGAAGGGGATGACCGAGGATGAGATGGCTGGATGGCATCACTGACTCGATGAACGTGAGTCTGAGTGAACTTTGGGAGTTGGTGATGGACAGGGAGGCGTGGCGTGCTGTGATTCATGGGGTTGCAAAGAGTCAGACACGACTGAGCGACTGAACTGAACTGAACTGATACACCTTGAGACACAGAAGGCAATGGCAACCCACTCCAGTACTCTAGCCTGGCAAATCCTATGGACAAAGGAGCCTGGTAGGCTGCAGTCCATGGGGTCGCTAGGAGTCGGACACAACTGAGTGACTTCACTTTCACTTTTCACTTTCATGCATTGCAGAAGGAAATGGCAACCCACTCCAGTGTTCTTGCCTGGAGAATCCCAGGGATGGGGGAGCCTGGTGGGCTGCCATCTATGGGATTGCACAGAGTCGGACACAACTGAAGTGACTTGGCAGCAGCAGCAGCAGCAGCATAGACCTTGAGAACAAGTACAAGCTGGAACAAGGAATTATCTGAAACTGAACTCACCCCACACTGCCCACAACACCTCCAGAGAAATTCCTAAGTATATTTTATAGGATCACTTAAAAATTTTTTTAAATTCTTTACTACTTTAATTTTCACTTTTATAACCCACTATTACCTTGCAGAAAAAAAGATCCCATTTTAAAAGCAAATTTCATATATACTTTTTTTTATAATTTTTNTGCAGAAAAAAAGATCCCATTTTAAAAGCAAATTTCATATATACTTTTTTTAATAATTTTTGTGATTCATTTTGTTTTGTATTTTTATTATTGTAGTTTTGAGAGTCTAACCTCTATATTTTTAATCTTTGTTTCTTGGTATTTTTTTAAAATCAACTTTGTACCTTTAAGAATCTAATCTTCGGTATCCATGTTCACTGAGGGTTGTCATTGCTGGCTTCATTGCTCCCTCCCGTTTTGACTCCCCCTCTTCTCATTCCGGTCACCTCTATCCTCTTTCTCCTCTTCTCTTTTCTTCTCTGTGGAACTCCGTGAACCTCTCTGAGTGTTCCAGACTGTGGAGAGCACTTAGGGATTTGATTACTGGCTAGACTGCTCTTTCACCTTTTGACTCCCTGTCTTCTCCTCCTGGCCACCTCTATCTCCCTCTCCCCTCTTCTCTTAAGTAACTCTGTGTACCTCTCTGGGTGTCCCTCACTGTGGAGAATCTTTTCACCATTAACCTTAATGTTTTATCATCAGTGCTGTATGATGGAGAAGTCTTGAGGCTACTGTAAAATAAGACTGAAAGCCAGAGGCAGGAGGCTTAACTCCAAAACGTGAGAACATCAGAAAACTCCTGATTCCAGGGACCATTAACAGACAAGAGCTCATCAAAAGCCTCCATACCTACACTGAAACTAAGCACCATCTAAGAGTCAACAAGTTCCAGAGCAAGACATACCATGCTAATTCTCCAGCAACGCAGGAACACAGCCCTGGGCATTAAAAGACAGACTGCCCAAAGTCACACCAAACCCACAGACACCCCAAAACTCACTACTGTACACTTCATTGCACTCCAGATAGAAGACACCCAGCTTCACCCACCAGAACACACACACAAGCTCCCCTAACCAGAAAACCTTGACAAGCCACTAGTAGAACCCCACTGACAGGGAGCAGGGTCCACAATAAAGAGGAACCACAAACTTCCAGCCTACAAAAAGGACACCCCAAACACAGGAATCTAAACAAAATGAAAAGTCAGATAAATATTTAGCAGGTAAAGGAACATGATAAACATCCACTAAACCAAACAAAAAAGGAGGAGATAGTCTACCTGAAAAAGAATTCAGAATGATGTTAGTCAAGATGCTCCAAAATCTTGAAAACAAAATTTTGAAAATAAAATAGACTAGAGACAAGGATCTGGAGGATGTAAGAAATGTTCAATAAGGGCCTAGAAGAAATAAAGAAATCAATAATGAATAATGCAATAATTGAGACCAAAAGCACTCTGGAGGGAACCAATAGTAGAATAACTGAGGCAGAAGACAGGATAAGTGGAAGGTGGAAGGTGGAAGGTGGAAGGTGGAAGATAGAATGGTGGAAATAAATGAAGCAGACAAGAAAACAGAAAACAGAATTAAAGAAATGAGGACAACCTCAGAGGTCTCTGGGACAATGTTAAACACCCCAACATTCGAATCATATGAGTTCCAGAAGACGACAAAAAGAAAGCGCATGAGAAGATACTTGAGATAACAGTTGAAAACGTCCCTAAAATGGGGAAGGAAATATTCACTCAAGTCCAAGAAACCCAGAGAGTCCCAAACAGGATAAACGCAAAGCAAAACACCCAAAGCCACATATTAATCAAACTAATGAAGATCAAACACAAAGAACAAATATTAAAAGCAGCAAGGGAAAAACAACAAATAACACACAATGGGATCCAAATAAGGATAACAGCTGATCTTTCAACAGAAACTCCTCAGGCCAGAAGGGAATGACAGGACATACTTAAAGTGAAGAAAGAGAAAAATCTACAGACCAGGTATCTATACCTAGCAAGGATCTCATTCAAACATGAAGGGGAAATCAAAACCTTTACAGACAAGCAAAACCTGAGAGAATTCAGCACCACCAAACCCGCTCTTCAATAAATGCTAAAGGATCTTCTCTAGACAGGAAACACAGAAAAGGTGTATAAACTTGAACCCCAAACAACAAAGTAAATGGCAACAGGATCATACTTACCAATAATTACCTTAAATGTAAATGGGTTCAATGCCCCAACTAATAGACGAAGACTGGCTGAATGGATACAAAAATAAGATCCCTATAAAGGTTGTCTAAAAGAGACCCACCTCAAAACAAGGGACACATCCAGACTGAAAGTGAGGGGCTGGAAAAAGATATTTCATGCAAATGGAGACCAAAATAGAGCAGGAGCAGCAATCTCATATCAGATAAAATAGTCTTTGAAATAAAAGCCATGAAAAGAGACAAAGAAGGACACTACATAATGATCAAAGGATCAATCCAAGATGATACAAAAATTATAAATATATATGCACGCAACATAGGAGTAACTCAATACATAAGGCAAATGCTAACAGGTATGAAAGGGTAAATTAACAGTAACACAACAATAATGGAAGGCTTTAATACCCCACTCACACATACGGATAGATCAACCAAAACAAAATTAGCAAGGAAACACAAACTTTAAACAATACAATGTAGCAGTTAGCCCTAATTAATATAAGACAGTTCACCCCAAAACAATGAATTTCACCTTTTTCTCAAGTGCACAAAGAACATTCTCCAAGACAGATCACATCCTGGACCATAAATCTAGCCTTCAGTTCAGTTCAGTCTCTCAGTCATGTCTGACTCTTTGCGACCCCATGAATTGCAGCACGCCAGGCCTCCCTGTCCATCACCAACTCCCAGAGTTCACTCAGATTCATGTCCATCGAGTCAGTGATGCCATCCAGCCATCTCATCCTCTGTCATCCCCTTCTCCTCCTGCCCCCAACCCTTCCCAGCATCACAGTCTTTTCCAATGAGTCAACTCTTCGAATGAGGTGGCCAAAGTACTGGAGTTTCAGCTTTAGCATCATTCCTTCCAAAGAAATCCCAGGGCTGATCCCCCTCAGAATGGACTGGTTGGATCTCCTTGCAGTCCAAGGGACTCTCAAGAGTCTTCTCCAACACCACAGTTCAAAAGCATCAATTCTTC
>SJYQ01000158.1:166150-197978 GCA_006410935.1 Redunca redunca | reverse complement strand
TCTCTTGCTTTTTCCATGATCCAGCGGATGTTGGCAATTTGATCTCTGATTCCTCTGCCTTTTCTAAAACCAGCTTGAACATCAGGAAGTTCACGGTTCAAGTATTGCAAGTTCAAAAAAATGGAAATCATTTCAAGCATCCTTTCTGATCACAATGCGGTAAGATTAGATGTCAACTACAGGAAAAAAAAACTATAAAAATACAAACATACGGATGCTAAATAACATGCTCCTGAATAACCAACAAATCATGGAAGAAATAAAAAAGAAAATCAAAATCTTCATAGAAACAAATGAAAATGAAAACATGACAACCCCAAACCTACGGGATTCAGTAAAAGCAGTGTTCGTTGGAAGGACTGACATTGAAGCTGAAACTCCAAAAGTTGGGCCACCTGATGCGAAGAGCTGACTCATCTGAAAAGACCCTGATGCTGGGAAAGATTGAAGGTGAGAGGAGGTGACGAAAGAGGATTAGATGGTTGGATGGCATCACTGACTCAATGGACATGAGTTTGAGCAAGCTCTCAGAGTTGGGGATGCACATGGAGGCCTGGCATGCTGCAGTCCATGCAGTTGCAGAGTTAGACATGACTGAGTGACTAAACTGAAATGAAGTGAACTGAAAAGCAGTGTAAAGGGGAAGGTTCATAGCACTAGAAGATTACCTCAAGAAACAAGAGAAAAGTCAAATAAATAACTTTACACCTAAAGCAACTAGAAAAAGAAGAAATTAAGAACCCCAGGGTTAGTAGAAGGAAAGAATTCACAAAAATTAGGGCAGAAATAAATGAAAAAGAAAAAAAGGAGACTATAGAAAAAATCCCACTCCAGTATTTCTTGCCTGGAAAATCCCATGGACAGAGGAGCCTGGTAGGCTGCAGTCCATGGGTCGCTAGGAGTTGGACACAACTGAGTGACTTCACTTTCACTTTTCACTTTCATGCACTGGAGAAGGAAATGGCAACCCACTTTAGTGTTCTTGCCTGGAGAATCCCTGGGACAGGGGAGTTTGGTGGGCTGCCGTCTATGGGGTCGCACAGAGTCAGACACGACTGAAGCGACTTAGCAACAGCAGCATAGCAAAAATCAACAAAACTAAAACCTGGTTCTTTGAGAAGATAAATAAAATAGACAAACCATTAGCCAGACTCATCAAGTAAAAAAGGGAGAAGAATCAAATAAACAAAATTAGAATTGAAAATAGAGAAATCACAACAGATAACACAAAAATACAAAGGATCATAAGAGACTACTATCAGTAACTATATGACAATGAATAGGACAACTTGAAAGAAATGGATGAATTCTTAGAAAAGTATTAGCTTCAAAAACTGAACCAGGAAGAAATAGAAAATCTTAACAGATCCATCACAAGCACAGAAATGGAAACTGTAATAAAAAATCTTTCAACAAACAAAAGCACAGGTAAATTCTATCAAAAATTTAGAGAAGAGCTAACACCTATCCTATGCAAACTCTTCCAGAAAATTGCAGAGGAAGGTAATCTCCCAAATACATTCTATGAGGCTACCATCACCCTAATACCAAAACCAAAAAAGATGACACACAAAAAAGAAAACTATAGGTCAATATCACTGATAAACATAGATGTAAAAATCCTCAACAAAATTCTAGCAATCAGAATCCAACAACACATTAAAAAGATCATACACCATGACCAAGTGGGCTTTATCCCAGGGATGCAAGGATTCTTCAATATTTGCAAATCACTCAGTGTGATAGATCACATTAACAAATTGAAGGATAAAAATAATATGATTATCTCATGCAGAGACAGTCTTTGACAAAATTCAACCACCATTTATGATAAAAGACTCTCCAGAAAACAGGCATAGAAGGAACATATCTCAACATAATAAAAGCCATATATGATCAACCCACAGCAAACATTATCCTCCATGGTGAAATATTGAAAGCATTTTCGCTAAAGTCAGGAACAAGACAAGGGTGCCCACTCTCACCACTACTATTCAACATAGTTTTGGAAGTTTTAGCCACAGCCATCAGATTTAAAAAAAAGAAAGGAATAAAAGAATCCAGCTTGGAAAAGAAGTAAAACTCTCACCATTTGCAGATGACATGATCCTCTACATAGAAAACCCTGACACCAGCGGAAAATTACTAGAGCTAATCAATGAATATCATAAAGTTTCAGGATATAAAATTAATACATGAAATCCCTTGCATTCTTATACACTAATAATGAGAAAATAGAAAGAGAAATTAAGGAAATAATTCCATTCACCATTGCGACGAAAAGAATAAAATACTTAGGAATATATCTACCTAAAGAAACAAAAGACCTATATATAGAAAACTATAAAACACTGGGGAAAGAAATCAGAGAGGACACTAAAAGATGGAGAAATATACCATGTTCATGGATTGGAAGAATCAATATAGTAAAAATGAGTATACTACCCAAAGCAATCTACAGATTCAATGCAATCCCTATCAAGCTACCAAAGGTATTTTTCACAGAGCTAGAACAAATAATTTCACAATTTGTATGGAAATACAAAAAACCTCAAATAGACAAAGCAATCTTGAGAAAGAAGGAAGAATAGAACTGGAGGAATCAACGTGCCTGTCTTCAGCCTATACTACAAAGCTATAGTCATTAAGACAGTATGGTACTGGCACAAAGACAGAAATATAGATCAATGGAACAAAACAGAACACCCAGAGATTAATCCGTGCACCTATGGACACCTTATCTTTGACAAAGGAGGAAAAAATATACATCAGAGAAAAGACAATCTCTTTAGTGGTGCTGGGAAAACTGGTCAACCACCTGTAAAAGAATGAAACTAGAACACTCTAACACCATACACAAAAATAAACTCAAAACGGATTAAAGATCTAAATGTAAGACCAGAAACTATAACACTCCTAGCAGAAAACATAGGCAAAACACTCTCTAATATAAATCACAGCAAGATCCTCTATGACCCACCTCCCAGAGTAATGGAAATAAAAGCAAAAATAAATAAATGGGACCTAATTAAACTTAACAGCTTTTGAACAACGAAGGAAACTATAAGCAAAGTGAAAAGATAAGGCTTCAGAGTGGGAGAAAATAATAGCAAAAGAATCAACTGACAAAGAATTAATCACAAAAATAAAGAAATAGCTCATGCAGTTCAATACCAGAAAAATAAACGACCCAATCAAAAACTGGGCCAAAGAACTAAACAGACATTTCTCCGAAGAAGACATCCAAGTGGCTAAGAAACACATGAAAAACTGTTCAACACCACTCATTATCAGAGAAATGCAAATCAAAATCACAATGAGGTACCATCTCACCCTGGTCTGAATGGCTGGTATCAAAAAATCTACAAATAATAAATGCTGGAAAGGGTGTGGAGAAAAGGGAACCATCTTATGCTGTCAGTGGGAATGCAAATTAGTACAGCCACTATGGAGAACAGGGTGGAGATTCCTTAAAAAACAGAAAATAGGATTGCTATACAACCCTGCAATCCCACTGCTAGGCATACACACCGAGGAAACCAGAATTGAAAGAGACATATGTACTCCAATGTTCACTGTAGCACTGTTTACAACAGCCAGGTCAGGGAAGCAACCTAGATGTCCACTGGCAGATGAATGGATAAGAAAGTTGTGGTACATATATATAATGGAATATTACTCAGCTATTGAAAAGAATGCATTTGAATCAGTTCTAATGAGGTGGATGTAACTGGAGCCTATTATACAGAGTGAAGTGAGACAGAAAGAAAAACACCAATACAGTATATTAATGCATATATATGGACTTTAGAAAGACGGTAACAATGACCCCATATGTGAGACAGCAAAAGAGACACAGATGTAAAGAACAGACTTTTGGACTCTATGGGAGAAGACGAGCGTGGGACGATTTGAGAGAATAGCATTAAAACATGTGTATTACCATATGTGAAAGAAAAGACCAGTCCAAGTTCGAGGCATGAAACAGGGCACTCAAAGCCGGTGCACTGGGACAACCCAAAAGGATGGGATGGGGAGGGTGGTGGGACGGGGGTTTGGGATTGGGGAACACATGTACACCTTGGTGATTCATGTCAATGTATGGCAAAAACCACCACAATATTGTAAAGTAATTAGCCTCCAATTAAAATAAATTCATTAATTATAAAAAAGTTGCACAGCATATCAAAGTTTAATCACTTAAAGAAAATAACTATAATAGATTATTTAAAAAATATTTCTCAGCTTCCTAATGATATTTGTTGAAATCTTTTTAGTCATTTAAGACTCTTCCCAGAAGTTGCCTCTCTCTTAAGTCTTTCTTGAGCCTGCATATTAGATCTCTCTCTAGTTTCTCCTGTTTCTTGGTGATATATACTGTCTTATCACTAATTTTATTCTTGTTTCAGCCTCTAAAAAGATTGTTAGCTTAAGGATAGGGACTATATTTAACTTACATTTATGTCCGACTTACATACACAAGCATTAAAAACATTTGCATAATTAACATGATTAAAGTGCTATCACTTGAGTTTGCTTGGACTGGATTCTGAGAAATCTTAAGAGTTACTCATAACTCGTAAGACATGGATTTCTTTATACTAATTTTCACGAGTTTTAATTGAATGAATCCTAACCCATCAATGCAAAGAAATACAAGAAAACAACAGAATGGGAAAGACGAGAGATTTCTTCAAGAAAATTAGAGATAGCAAGGGAACATTTCATGCAAGGTCAGTTCAGATACTCAGTCATGTCCGACTCTTTGCAACCCCAGGAACCACAGCACGCCAGGCCTCCCTGTCCATCACCAACTCCCAGAGTCCACCCAAAACCATGTCCATCAAGTCGGTGATGCCATCCAACCATCTCATTCTCTGTCATCCCCTTCTCCTCCTGCCTTCAATCTTTCTCAGCATCAGGGTCTTTTCAAATGAGTCAGTTCTTTGTATCAGGTGGCCAAAGTATTGGAGTTTCAGCTTCAACATCAGTCCTTCCAATGAACACATCTCCTTTAGGATGGACTGGTTGGATCTCCTTGCAGTCCAAGGGACTCTCAAGAGTCTTCTCTAACACCACAGTTCAAAAGCATCAACTCTTTGGTGCTCAGCTTTCTTTATAGTCCAACTCTCACATCCATACATGACGAGTGGAAAAAGATGCAAAGATAGGCTCAATAAAGGACAGAGATGGTAGGGACCCAATGGAAGTAGAAGATATTAAAAAGAGGTGGCTGTACAAAAGAGATCTTCATGACCCAGATAATCACAATGGTGTGATCACTCACCAAGGGCCAAACATCCTAGAATGTGAAGTCAAGCGGGCCTTAGGAAACATCACTATGAACAAAGCTACTGGAGGTGATAAAATTCCAGTCGAGCTATTTCAAATGCTAAAGAATGGTGCTGTGAAAGTGCTGCACTCAGTGTGCCAGCAAATATGGAAAACTCAGCAGCGATCACAGGACTGGAAAAGGTCAGTTTTCATTGCAATCCCAAAGAAAGGCAAGGCCAAAGAATGCTCAAACTACCACATAATTGCACTCATCTCACATGCTAGTAAACCAGTCCATTCTGAAAGAGATCAGCCCTGGGATCTCTTTGGAAGGAATGATGCTACAGCTGAAACTCCAGTACTTTGGCCACCTCATGCAAATAGGTGACTCATTGGAAAAGAGTCTGATGCTGGGAGGGGTTGGGGGCAGGAGGAAAGGGGACGACAGAGGGTGAGATGGCTGGATGGCATCACTGACTTGATGGACGTGAGTCTGAGTGAACTCCGGGAGTTGGTGATGGACAGGGAGGCCTGGCGTGCTGCGATTCATGGGGTCGCAAAGAGTCAGACACGACTAGGCCACTGAACTGAACTGAATGCTTAAAATTCTTCAAGCCAGGCTTCAGCAATACGTGAACCGTGAACTCCCAGATGTTCAAGCTGGTTTTAGAAAAGGCAGAAGAATCAGAGATCAAACTGCCAACATCCACTGGATCATGGAAAAAGCAAGAGAGTTCCAGAAAAACATCTATTTCTGCTTTATTGACTATGCCAAAGCCTTTGACACTGTGGATCACAATAAACTGTGGAAAATTCTGAAAGAGATGGGAATACCAGACCACCTTACCTGCCTCTTGAGAAACCCATATGCAGGTTCAGGAAGCAACAGTTAGAACTGGNAGGTTTTCATATTCTAATATTTTCACTTTTTTCTCAACCTATTTTCTGAAGCTTACAATGCAATATACATCTATTCATTAAACACTTAATAAATGCCAGTAAATAATGTAAAGTTCAAATATTGATTACAGCATCCATAGTAACATTATTGGGGCTTCCCCTGGTGGCTCAGCAGTAAAGAATCCACTTGCAATGCAGAAGACTCAGGAGAGGTGGGCGCGATCCCTGAGTCAGGATCTCCTGGAGGAGGGCATGGCAAATCCACTCCAGTATTCTTGCCTAAAGAATATCACGCAAGCCACAGTCACAAAAGTCGACCAGGACTTAAGCTACTGAGAGTGTAGGTACAGCACAGCAACATTATAGCACAGATCTTGTGCCCCTCCTCTCCTTTTTATAAAAACTCTTTTTAAAATTTGAATTTACTGTTCCAGGTAAATAAATTACATACAGAAATTTCTTAATTAATTTAAAAAGTCAAACTCTGATGCATCTCCCTGATTCAAGATTTAAGCAGTCGATCAAGATTTCTACTTGATGATACTGCAACAGGAGGAACTAGGTTATGTTTTTTAAAGATCACATTCCACAAACTATGTCAACTCTTAAACAGCTCAGCGACAGGTGGAGCCATAAGCCCCATTAGGCGAAGGCGTTCAAGTTTATAAAGATTAAAACAACTTTCAATGGAATTAAAGGCCCAGATTTTCTAATTCAAAAGTTTCACATTATTATTTTTTCAATGCACTGTCAGCACAAAACAAAACAGATGTGCTGAACCTGGGGTCCACGGAGAGAATGAGACGCAGGGAAAGCTTGTAAACTAGAGGCCGAATGTTCACTCTCTGAGGAGGGCAGTGAGACAGAAGGCCACCAGTCCCGACCCCGGCACTGGCCGGTCACTTCACAGGCCCAGGAGGCGCGTCTGCGGCCTTCCAAACCCCTAAGCCCGAAGAAACTGCCCCAGCCCTACCGAGGACCTACTTCGCGGCCGGGTTTGCAGAGCTCACCAGGGGTCCACAGGGGCCCGCCCCTTTCGGTTCAGGCGCTCAAAGGTGGCGCCAAGCGACCAGGAAGTGTGACCCCAGACAAGAAAGAGCTACCCACCTCAGAGTCGGAAAATCGCCACTGGGAACCTCGCTTCCGGGTTCTGTCTCCTCGGCTACTCAGGATTGGCTCTTGTACGAGGGCGGGGCCTCGCTGCAACTTTTCTTGCAACCTCGCGGCATTCGACAGCCAATGAGAGGAGTTTAAGCGCTTTCGTCATCAATGAGGTATCGCGAGAGAAGGAGAAGCTGTTTCTCTCCCGCCTAATTCAGGCTTACCAACAAGCCGGTTCTGAGACGCCATCCCGGCCGGTGCTGTTGCTCTTCTTGTCGCGATTGTCCCTCCTTCTTCCCGGGTAAAAGCCAGCCTCGGGTCCCCAGGGTGGGGCTGTGGAGAGTCCAGGTGTGGGATAATTTGCGAGTTGCTTCCTCTGTCTGTGGCGTCGCGGGCGGAAGCCCAGAGAGGACTGACTTTATGGGAAGAATGGGCCGAGTAGGCTCGGGAGGAGCTTGGAGGTTCCGCGAGTTCTGTGGTGCGCTCGCGCTGAGGTTTGGGATCCTCACCGAACCGGCGATCTTGGCGTGGGAGGGGTCGTTCCATGGTGGCAGCCTCTCCTCGAAAGTGAAAGTAAACTCGCTCAGTAGTGTCCGACTCTGCGACCCCGTGTACTGCAGCCCACTAGGCTCCTCCGGCTCTTTTCCTTCAACGACGTGTTTTGTTTATTCAGACGTGGACCCCTTATCCTTTCAAAAGAAGCCCATGTCTTTAAAATAATTCTGTTTAAGCAGGAAATACAGAATCTCCTTAGGCTCCAGAGTAGCCCTTGCATGCAACTTAAACATTTCTGTTCAGTTATTTGTGTGCTAAACCGGAAGTATTGTGTGAGTCTTTTGCCCATTCATTTAACAAACTTTAGCTTCCCACAGCGCACGCAAAAGGAGCTAGGAGAGTTTATTTATAGTGGTAAAAAAGGAATGGCACTGGAGACACGCAATTTTTTTTGTTGTTGTTAACATTAAAAATATAGTAGGTGCTTAAGTGAAAATGAGACTCTTCCAAAATTGCCAGTCTGCATTTAAAAAATGTTTTAAATAAAATTTTGTTTTAGAATTTGGAATCGAGTGAGTTTTCTGACCTATTTGAGCACCGTACCCAAGGATACTTGGAGAGGGAACTGGTCTCGGAGGAGGTGACTGACCGTAGAAATGAGTCCTGCGGATGCCCTGTAAGCGCCTTTCTTTAGAAATATTTGTTGGTTTGGGTTTCTATCAAATAGCCTATCGACTATGATCACCATAAAAGAAAACTTGTTTAGTAAATAAAGAGCTTGCATGAACACAAGTGTTGGTCGTCACAAAAAGTATTTGGAATGGTTAACCATTCATACTGTATGTTTATTAATTAAAGATAATATGCAGCTGTAGATTGGGGTTTTGCAGTAGATTGGCACATTGCTGTATAAATTTATGTTCTTAGGTTTTTGTCTTAAACTATTGAAGCTATAAATATTCTTAAACTATGTCTTACTAGCTAATGCAAGTCTTTTAGAGCACATTTTTAGAGGGATAAATTACCGTACTGAATAAATTGCAAATGAATCTGATTAAAATGAAAATAAAAGAACTAGGAAAAGTAACGTGGGAAAAGCTTCCAACTTGGAGTGTTTCATCCTGGTTTTAATTTCTTGATTAGTATTGTTAGACCCTGAGCAAGTTAGCAAGTCTTTAAACTTCACCTCAGTTTCTTCATTTGTATCATCAAGTTAAAATGACTCTCAGATAAATTTGCATATTTAAATGAAAAAACTCAAGTGAAAATACTTTAGAAATTGCTGTGGAAGTCTGGATAGTAATGTGATTTGAAAGTATTCTGACTTAATGTGTATGTATATAGCAGTCAGAACTGTGCATATCATTTTGAAGTTTCTGAAGAGACATCTTTTCTGGAAAATTCTCCTGTGTATAAAGATTTGAATTTTAGAGATATATAAAAGTTTGTTTTTAAGTTCCTGTGTTTTAGTTAAAACAGCCTGAATTTTAATCCTGGCTTTTAGTACCATTTCTGCCATTCTGTTTCATGATAAAGGTATTTAGCCTTCTGGTTTTTCAGAAACAATAATACTTAACCTCTTTACATGTGAGAGTTGTGATGAGATCAGAGATACCAAATTATTTTAGACAGTTAAAAAGTCACATTACGTTAAAGAGAGTATTAACTATCATATTGCTGCTTCACATGAAAGTATTGAATCTTTGGGGTACTACCAAATTTAAATGGCATTGTAAACTTGGCCAGATTTGTTAATGGGAAGCTAACTTGGTATAGAGAGTAGTCAAGCAGGGACCTGGATGTAAGTTGCTAGCTTATTAGAATAGAAATCTACTTATAATATAAGAGGATTGATTTTAAATTAACTAGTTAATTCTAATTTTCCTGGAAAAGTACAAAGTAGATAAATAGCAAATTTAGATACTGGGATCAAATTCTCTTAGATTTTTGCTGTGGAACAGAGTGGGAAAATAAACTTTCAAATCCAGGTTACATATGAGTGTAGTAAACTGCTTGTAACATGGTTATATATTTTTGAAGCAGTTACAGAGCCTTTTAAAAAGTGTGTATATATTCTACATTGTATTAGTGGTAGGAAGATTGTGATGTTAAACTAGTGAATGCTTCAAATTTTCAGATCTTGTTGAGAGCTGGAAAAATGATTTTATTTCATAATTGCTATTTATAGATTTAATTTAGATTTTTTTTTTTTAGATTTAGTTTAGTTTAGATGTTCAGTTTGCTTGAACATTCTTTCAATGAATTATATTGAAGTGTTTCTTCTTTTTAAATACAGAAATGATGAAAACACATTTAAAATCTTGGTTGCAACGGATATTCATCTGGGATTTATGGAAAAAGATGCCGTGAGAGGAAATGATACATTTCTAACACTTGATGAAATTTTAAGACTTGCCCAGGAAAATGATGTGAGTTTGGTTTGCATTTTTGCAATTTCTTTCTTTCTTTTTTTTTTTTTTAACTAATACCTGTTTATTGTAAATCAAAACATTATCACAAATAAGATTACCTGTACTTGATAGTATACATGTTTCAATTTCTACCAAGTTCCTGTACTTACTGTTTTTCCTTTTAGAGTTTTGTTTTATATGTTCTTATGCTCAGATTGCCTGCTTCATTATAAGTATGCTAAAAGTCTAAATCAGATTTCGTGTGCCTTATTCCCTGAATTCAAGTAGGAGTGACTTTCGTAAATAGTCTGTAAAAATTTATGAAAATTGATGAAGTGTTTACTGAGTACAGCATGTTTCTATTTGAACTGTAAAGATGACTGTCATAGTTTCTGCTTTCAAAGAACATACAGCAGGCAAATCAGTATGTAAGATAAGATAAAAGTCTAAAATGCTCAGATGCAAGGTCATATGTGATAAGAGCCATAAGAAAATTATAAATAGCATTTCCTGGGAGATTAGAGGTAGAAGAGATCATATTTAGAATAGGACAGTAAGACGAGATAAATTAAGTGGCGTTTAACTTGGGCTTGGAACAGATATAGCAGCTGTGTTGGCTCACTTGGTGGGTCTTGTTTGAGAAAGGGTGAAAAACTAGAAATGTGGTTTGAGATTCAGTGAGAGCTTCAAATGCCAGATTGAGGAGTTTGTACCCAATTAGTAGAAAGTCTTCTGGCAACAGAGTCTAGCATGAAGTCAAAATAAGTTTGAGGCTTTTTTAAAGTGGTGGCTTGCAATGGAAAAAAGGAAGTGAATAATACAAGAACTATTACAAAAATAGGGTTTGCATATTTTGATTAGGAGATGCGGATGAGGGAGAAGGGATAACAGTATCTCTTAAGTGTGTTAAGTTTGGGTGAATGGTGGTACCGGTAATAGAAGTAGGTTTTAAATAAGGAAGATTTCTTTCTTATTTTCACACTTCCTTATTACATACTTCATTATATGGGAAGGTGATGAATTTTGATTTAGGCCATTTGAGTTGGAGGTTCCAATAGGATATTCAAGGAAACCTTCCGGCAGACAGATAAAATGTCCATCTACAGCCCAGAAGACAACTGGAGAATAAACATAAATTCAGGTGACTGTTACCTTCAACTTTTCCTCAGAGTTCTGTTCAGTTTTTCTGCAAGTCCTTTAGTTCATGTTTCTAAATATTTACAAGTGGAACCTCCCCACTATTTTCTGCCTTTGTGTCTATAAACTTAATTCAAAACTTCTATCTTATTTTGCTGAACTACAGTAGCTCACCTTAGATAGTGGAGTCGCTCAGTCGTGTCTGACTCTTTGTGACCCCATGGACAGTAGCCAACCAGGCTCCTCCATCCATGGGATTTTCCAGGCAAGAATACTGGAGTGAATTGCCATTTCCTTCTCCAGGGGATCTTCCCTACCCAGGGATCGAACCCGGGTCTCCCGCATTGTAGGCAGACGCTTTACCATCTGAGCCACCAGGGAAGTCACATTAGTAGGTCACCTTAGGTTTGTTTTTGTTTTTTTTTTCCTTTTTTACAGCATAGCAGACAGAGTGAACTTATAAAATCATAAATCAGATCATGGCACTCTGCTGCTTCAAAATCTAAGTGGCCTTCCATTAAATCTAGAGTAAAAATTAAACTACAAAGTTCAATATGATCTGGCCCCTACTAGAAGACTTCATTTCCTTTGACTGTTGGTGTTTGGCTTCTGCTCCATCTACACTGGAGTGTGTGTTCTACTCTGGGACCTTGTGTGTCTGGTTCTCTTCCTGCTCCGATCATCTTGATTTAGTCAGGGTTTACTTCTCAGTTCAAGTTTTATCTTTTTGGAGAGGTCTTCCCTGATAACTCCAAAGAGTCTTAACACATTACTCATTCATTTTTTCATAGCACCATCTGAAATAATTTATTGGATTGTCTACTTGTTTATTTTCTTCTCCACTGGAAGATAAATTACATGAGAATGAAGATTCTTTTCTGTTTGCTCATGTGTATCCTAGTACGGCGAAAGGATCTGCCGAGGGGAGGCACTCATAAATGTGTTCATGAATGAGGGAGTGTCTAGTATCATCTCCTTTTATCCTGAAGGCAGAGAAATTAACAGTCAAAGGAGGTTTGTTTCCTGCTAGAGAATCCTGTGTCCTTTTCTGTGCTTAGGTGTCTTTCCCTGAGCGCCAGCTTTTTTTTTTTTTCCTTTACTGTGTCATTTCCTTTCCTCTGCTTCCTCGCCTTGCACTCTTTAATCCTAACTGTCTTCTTCCGCCTACAGCCCCAAGCTGGTACCTCCAAATGCATGTTATATTTACTTTCCCCCATCTTTTGCGTCTACTTGTTCTTACTGAAGTCTAAATTCTTCCTGATTATTAAGTCCTCTATATTGTGGGCAATGGCACCCCACTCCAGTACTCTTGCCTGGAAAATCCCATGGACAGAGGAGCCTGGTAGGCTGTAGTCCATGGAGTTGCTAAGAGTTGGACACAACTGAGTGACTTCACTTTCACTTTCATGCATTGGAGAAGGAAATGGCAACCCACTCCAGTGTTCTTGCCTGGAGAATCCCAGGGACAGGAGAGCCTGGTGGGCTGCCATCTATGGGGTCGCACAGAGTCGGACACAACTGAAGCAACTTAGCAGCAGCAGTAGCAGCAGCCTTCTAACCAGCCTTGTCTCCTTTTTAGTTCTCTCAGCCTAATCTGTACTCTCTAGTTCTTCAGAGTCTTTTTTTTTTTTTAACTTTTAACTTTGGAACAATATCAGTCTTAAGAGACATTGCAAGCATAGTACAAATAATTTCTTACCCTTCACGGAGATTTTCCTACACTGAGTGTGTGTGTGTGTGTGTGTGTGTGTGTGTGTGTGTGTGAATATGTATTTGTGTCTTAATCACTCAGTTGGATACAACTGTTTTGACCCCATGGACTATAGTCCCAGGCTCCTCTGTCCATGGGGTTCTCCAGGCAACAATACTGGAACGGGCTGCCATTCTCTTTTCCAGGGCATCTTCCTGACCCAGGGATCAAACCAGGGTCTCCTGCATTGCAGGGAGAAACTTTACCATCTGAGCCACCAGGGATGCTCTTCCTACACTTTTACATTTAATTTATCCTCTTTCTCTCCGTACATACACACACAGACAGACACACTTTTTCTGAACCATTTGAGAGTAAATTGCGTGTGTAACCAGAGTGCACGTGTCAAAACCAGGGAAACTGATGTTTCTCCAGTACTATCATGCAATTCTAAGATGCTGCCAGTTTTCCCCACAACAAATGTCGTTGCATTTTGTGGGCAGGTCAGTGCTGTTAGATCCCAACTCAGGATTACATTTCACATTTAGTTGTCATGTCTCTTTAGTCTCTTAGAATCTGGGACATTTCCTCAGTCTGCCTTGTCTTTCATGACTCTGGCGTTTTTTTTCTTGTTTTTTTTTTTTTAAACAAAGTTGTGATAGTTTCAGGTCAATAGTGAAGGAACTCAATGGATATACATGTATCCACTCTGCCCCAGAGTCCTCTGGTGGCTCAGATGGTAGACAATTTGCCTGCAATGCAGGAGACCTGGGTTCTATTCCTGGGTCAGAAAGATCCCCTGGAGAAGGAAATGGCAACCCACTCTGGTATTCTTGCCTGAGAAATCCCATGGACAGAGGAGCCTGGCAGGCTACAGTCCACGGGGTCACAAAGAGTCGGACACTGAGCACCATGTGCTCTCCCCAGACTCCCCTCCCGTCTAGGCTGCCATATAACTTTGAGCAGAGTTCCCTATTCTATGAGGTAGGTCCTTGTTGGTTATCCATTTTAAATATAACAGGGTGTCCATGCCATCCCAAACTCTCTAACCTTTCCCCCCACCCTTAACCCCTGGCAACCGTACGTTTGTTCTCTAAGCATGACCTTCACATTTTTGAAGGGTCATAGGTAATTATTTTTGCAGAATATTCCTCGATTGGATATGTCTCACATTTCCTCATGAGTAGATGCATGTAGGGCAGGAATACCTCAGAAGCAAGTTGTGTTCTCAGTGATCACTAGAGTCACAAACTAGTTTTTAAAGATATTAAAAAAAATTTTTTTGCTCTTGATAACATAAAACATTTTTAAGGATTCAGTTGAGTAGTATTAAGCACATTTGTATGTTTGAGTAACCAACCTCCAAAACTCTTTTAAACAACTCTTTCCCTTCCCCTCCCTTATAAAAATGTTCATTTAAGTTGTCTTTTCTATGGCTTTGATTGTGATCATTTATTTTCTCTGCTCAAATCATGTTTAGTTTTGAACACCTAGCTTAAATTTTAATTGCAGTCTCTCTGGCTAGTGTAGGGGCCAGAAATCTTTTCCTTCTTCCCTTCTAGGTTCTCTGACTGGTCTGATAATTAAGTTAACATAAGACAGATAAGGGCTTCCCAGGTAGCACTAGTGATAAAGAACTCACCTGCCAATGCAGGAGACATGAGATGTGGGAAGCTCCCCTGGAGAAGGGCACAGCAACCCATTCCAGTGTTATTACCAGGAGAATCCCATGGACAGAGGAGCCTGGTGGGCTATAATCCATAGTGTAGCAAAGAGTCGAACATGGCTGAAGCAATTTAGCATGCATGCAAGACAGATTAATAGACTAAAAAATTGCATATGTGCGTTGTTACTGTTTAGTCACTCAAGTAGTGTCCAATTCTTTGTGACCCCACAGACTATAGCCCGCCAGGCTCATCTGTCCGTGGTGTTTCCCATGCAGGAGCCCCACAAAAATATGAGACATCCAGCAGTGAGATAATGGAGGCCTATCTGCCATCCTGATCTAAGGAGAAGGGGAAAGGGAGTCTGGGGCTTTAAAGGGGAGGAAGATAGTGCATAGGAAGATGGGAAGAGCAGATGTTTGTTAAACAAGTGTATGCTGTGCCATGCCCTGTGATGAGTCTTTCTGATACCAGAGATTATCTGTGGTAATAGCTCTTCTCCTGGTACCTACCCCCGTCTAAATTCAGAGTCTGACTTATGTTTAGATGCATAGCAGTTTTTCTCTCCCACTGGATTTTGAATAGAATAGGATTTATATTTTATTCATCATACTCCATATGAGGTATGGTACATTGTATTCAGTGAGAGCAGGGACATGATCTGTTTTGTAGATTGCTATTTCCTGAGCTGTCACTGCCTATAGGAAGTCACTGTTGAATGAATCAAGTAAATAATTTGGATTGAATCAGCTCTTCCTTGCATGTTGTCGTTTAGTTACAAAGTTGTCTCTGACTCTTTGTGACCCCATAGACTGTAGCGTACCAGGCTCCTCTGTCCATGGGATTTCCCAAGCAAGAATACTGGAGTGGGTTGCCAATTCCTTCTCCAGTGGATCTTCCTGACCCAGGTATCAAAGCTGGGTCTCGTGCTTGGCAGACAGATTCTTTACCACTGAACCATTCTTTCTATCAGTTCAGTTCAGTTCAGTCGCTCAGTCCTGTCTGACTCTTTGCAACCCCATGAATCACAGCACGCCAGGCCTCCCTGTCCATCACCAACTCCCGGAGTTCACTCAGACTCACGCCCATCGAGTCAGTGATGCCATCCAGCTCTCTCATCCTCTGTCGTCCCCTTCTCCTGCCCCCAACCCCTCCCAGCATCAGAGTCTTTTCCAATAAGTCAACTCTTGTCCCCCAATCCCTCCCAGCATCAGTCTTTTCCAGTGAGTCAACTCTTCGAATGAGGTGGCCAAAGTACTGGAGTTTCAGCTTTAGCATCATTCCTTCCAAAGAAATCCCAGGGCTGATCCCCTTCAGAATGGACTGGTTGGATCTCCTTGCAGTCCAAGGGACTCTCAAGAGTCTTCTCCAACACCACAGTTCAAAAGCATCCATTCTTCGGCGCTCAGCCTTCTTCACAGTCCAATTCTCACATCCATACGTGACTACTGGAAAAACCATAGCCTTGACTGGACGGACATTAGTCGGCAAAGTAATGTCTCTGTTTTTGAATATGCTATCTGGGTTGCTCATAACTTTTCTTCCAAGGAGTAAGCGTGTTTTAATTTCATGGCTGCAGTCACTGTCTGCAGTGATTTTGGAGCTCAGATAAATAAAGTCTGACACTGTTTCCACTGTTTCCCCATCTATTTCCCATGAAGTGATGGGACCGGATGCCATGATCTTAGTTTTCTGAATGTTGATCTTTAAGCCAACTTTTTCACTCTCCTCTTTTACTGTCATCAAGAGGCTTTTTAGTTCCCCTTCATTTTCTGCCATAAGGGTGGTGTCATCTGCATATCTGAGGTTATTGATATTTCTCCCAGCAATCTTGATTCCAGCTTGTGTTTCTTTTAGTCCAGCATTTCTCATGATGTACTCTAGGTTTTTTTAAAGTACAAAATTTATGTTTGATTTGGATAACTTAAAGAAGTCACTTCTGGTAGCATGAGTTAGAGGCTTGGTATAGTAATTTGAAGATGGCTTTTTGAAGGTGGCCTGGGAACCTAAGTGGGAGTCAGATTAGTAACCGGATTGGAACAGCCTTTAAATGAATAAAATATGAAACTTTAAATCTCCACACATAATGGTATCTTTTATAAAATTCTTTTCTCTCTTTGGTCTATAGTTTTAAAAATTTTACCTATAAAACATACTAATTTTCACACTATTTTCTGTTGATTAGGTGGATTTTATTTTATTAGGTGGTGATCTTTTTCATGAAAATAAACCCTCAAGAAAAACATTACATACCTGCCTCGAGTTATTAAGAAAATATTGTATGGGGGATCGTCCTGTACAGTTTGAAATTCTCAGCGACCAGTCAGTTAACTTTGGTTTTAGTAAGTAAGTATATTTAAATGCTTCAGTGAATGTTTCCTTGTGTCTGTGATATATAACATTTCCTATGTAGGATGCATGAACACATAAACAGTCATCTTCTCTTCATTATAAGCTATTTCCTTGGCAGTTGTAGTTCTTTGAATTTTCTGTACATTATTGTATTAATTTGTATTTCCCTAATTAATAGATTGAGTAACTTCTCAGATTTTTATTGTACTTTTGGGATCTCTGTTCATATCCTTTGTCCATTTAAAAAATTTGGATTTTTTTTTTTTTTTGCTTTTCATGTCAAATTTGCAGGAGCTCTTTATATATTCTACATATCAAGCCTTTGTTACACATATATTTTTTTTTTCAATAATTAATTGTTTTTNTTTGACGGTTCACAGGACCTTTTGTTGAGAGAAATACTTAATTTTGATGTTCATAGTAAAATATATGACACGTCTGAGCAACTTCACTTTCACTTTTCACTTTCATGCATTGGAGAAGGAAATGGCAACCCACTCCAGCATTCTTGCCTGGAGAATCCCACGGATGGGGGAGCCTGGTAGGCTGCCATCTATGGGATTGCACAGAATTGGACATGACTGAAGCGATGCAGCAGCAGCAGTCAAATAGTTGTTCTTTAAGGTTTGTGCTTTTGGGACTTACTGACAATATATACCTAGAACCCCAGGTCATAAAGGTATGTCGTTTTTCTTATACATTGAGCAGGTACCACACTGCTTTTAGTTAAAATGATCTCAAAGTTGTCTTCTGCCTATGCCAGTGTCTCGGTCTTTTCCTAAAAGACACTGTCAGTTTTGAAGTGTACTGGTCAGATACTTTGTAGAATGTCTCTCAATTTGGGTTTTCTCATGATTAGACTAGGGTTATTGGTTTTGGGGAAAGAATATTCCTTATAGGTGAATTGCCTTTCTCATAGCTTATTAGTAATATATACCATCAATATGACCTGAGCTGGTGATGTTAAATTAACCCTGATCACTTGGTTAAGATAGTGTCTTACAAGTTCTCCACTATCAACTTAATATTTTTCTCTTTTTATTCACTGTTTTGTAGAAGTGAGTCTCCAAGTCCAGCCCACATTCAAAGAGAGGGAGTTACGTTTTGCTTCCTGGAGAGAGAAAGGAATGTCAAAGAATTTATGGGCATGTTAAAGCCACCACTTACTAAAATCAGTAAAATTTTAGGAGAGGCTCTACAACTATTTCCTTTCTCTTTAATGTTTGGCCAGTAATTTTAGCATTTGCCAGTGGTTCTTGCCTGCAGCTATTGTAACTATAGTGTCCTCATGGTGATTTCCTGTTTCCCACATTCTTTCTGCCATTTATTAATTGGAATTCTTCTATAAAGATTTGTCCCTTGTCCCCCCATTTGTTTACTTATTTATTCACTTGTCTATATTAGTGGGAACTTATTAAATAATTTATATCAGTATGAACTCATTTTTTTCCTTTGAATTGTAATTTAACATTATTTTGATAATCTGTTTTGTTGCTCAAATAAATTGTTCCAGCTTTAGCCATCGGACACTCTTTCAGACGGGCTCTTGTGTCCTGTCAACATACGCTAATCTTTTTTACCCATCTTTCTTATTTTTTGGCATTGGAAGATGCTTCAGGCTAATTCTGTATTTTCCCAAGCTTTATACTCATGGAGTCTTGGTTCTTTTTAGAATGGTATTTGGAAGCTAGAATCTGGATGCTTGACATGCACATGGCTATTGTCTTATGGTGCTTCTGGTTTCTCTCAGTACACAGAACTTAAATATATATATTTAAAAATGTGTGTGTGTGTATATATGTGTGTGTGTATATGTATATATATGTGTGTGTGTGTACATATAGGTATGTGTTTATATGTATACACATATACATATATAAAGTAACCCAGCAACATCAGTTCAGTCGCTCAGTCGTGTTTCTGACTCTTTGTGATCTCATGGACTGCAGCATGCCAGGCCTCCCTGTCCATTACCAACTCCTGCAGCCTACTCAAACTCAGGTCCATCACGTTAGTGATGCCATCCAACCATCTCATCCTCTGTCGTCCCATTTTCCTGCCTTCAATCTTTCTTATAATCGGTCTTGTCCAGTGAGTCAGTTCTTCTCATCAGGTGGCCAAAGTATTGGAGTTTCATCTTCAGCATCAATCCTTCCAATGAGTATTCAGGACTGATTTCCTTTAGGATAGACTGGTTGGATCTCCTTGCAGTCCAAGGGACTCTCAAGAGTCTTCTACAATACCATAGTTCCAAAGCATCAATTCTTTGGCACTCAGCTTTCTTTATGGTCCAACTCTCAAATCCATACATGACTACTGGAAAAGCCATAGATTTGACTAGATGGATCTTTGTTGGCAAAGTAATGTCACTGCTTTTTAATATGCTGTCTAGGTTGGTCATAACTTTTCTTGCAAGGAGCAAGTGTCTTTTAAATTCATGGCTGCAGTCACCATCTGGAGTGATTTTGGAGCCCCCAAAAATGAAGTCTGTCACTGTTTCCACTGTTTACCCCTCTATTAGTTTTCTCAGTGTTAAGTTTTAAGCCAGCTTTTTCACTTTCATCAAGAGGCTCTTTAGTTCTTCTTTGCTTTCTGCAATAAGTGTGGTGTCATTTGCATATCTGAGGTTAGTGATATTTCTCCCAGCAATCTTGATTCCAGCTTGTGCTTTATCCAGTCCAGTATTTCTCATGATATACTCTGCCTAGAAGTTAAATAAGCAGCTTGACAATATACAGCCTTGATGAACTCCTTTCCCGATTTGGGACCACTCTTGTTCCATGTCTGGTTCTCACTGTTGCTTCTTGACCTTCATACAGATTTCTCAGGAGACAGGTTAGGTGGTCTGGTATTCCCAACTCTATGAATTTTCCACAGTTAGTTGTGATCCACACACTCAAAGGCTTTGATGTAGTCAATAAAGCAGAAGTATATGCTTATCTGGAACTCTCTTACTTTTTCGATGATCCAAAAGATATTGGCAATTTGATCTCTAGTTCCTCTACCTTTTCTAAACCCAGCTTGAACATCTGGAAGTTCACGGTTCACGTACTGTTAAAGCTGGCTTGGAGAATTTTGAGCATTACTTTACTAGAGTGTGAGATGAATGCAGTTGTGTAGTAGTTTAAGCATTCTTTAGCATTGCCTTTCTTTGGGATTGGAGTGAAAACTGACCTTTTCCAGTCCTATGGCTGTATTGAGTGCAGTACTTTGACAGCATCATCTTTCAGGATTTGAAATAGCTCAACTGGAATTCCATCACCTCCTCTAGCTTTGTTTGTAGTGATGCTTCCTAAGGCCCACTTGACTTCGTATTCCAGGATGTCTGGCTCTAGGTGAGTGATCACACCATTGTTTATTTGAAGATCATTTCTGTATAGTTCTTCTGTGTATTCTTGCCACCTCTTCTTAATATCTTTTGTTTCTGTTAGGTCCACACCATTTCTGTCCTTTATTGAGCCCATTTTTGCATGAAATGTTCCCTGCTATCTCTAATTTTCTGGAAGAGATCTCTAGTCTTTCCCATTCTGTTGTTTTCCTCTATTTGTTTGCATTGATTACTGAGAAAGGCTTTCTTATCTTTCCTTGCTATTCTTTGGAACTCTGCACTCAGATGGGTATATCTTTCCTTTTTTCCTTTGCCTTTCGTTTCTCTGCTTTTCACAACTATATCTATTCTTATTTCTTACCTATTTGTGTATAAATATATTTTAAAAAGGAGTTTATATTGGGAGGTAAATTTTTGGAGATTTTTGTATGTAAGAAGATGAGTACTTCTAACTTTGGATTGATAACTTGGCTGGGTTTAGAATTGGATTTCGAAAGATTCTTACGTATGTCCTTGTTTTAAAAAATTCGAATCACTTGTTAAAGAGACTGTCTTTTCTCCGTTGTATATTCTTGCCTCCTTTGTTAAAGATAAGGTGGCCATAGGTACGTGGATTAATCTCTGGGCTTTCTATTTTGTTCCATTGATCTATATTTCTTTGTTTGTGCCAGTTCCATACTGTCTTGATGACTGTAGCTTTGTAGTATAGCTTGAAGTCAGCAAGCTTGATTCCTCCAGTTCCATTCTTTCTCAAGATTGCTTTGGCTATTTGAGGTTTTTTATATTTCCGTACAAATTATGAAACTATTTGTTCTAGTTCTGTGAAAAATACCATTGGTATCTTGATAGGGATTGCACTTAATCTATAGATTGCTTTGGATAGTATACTCATTTTCACTATATTGATTGTTCCAATCCATGAACATGGTATATTTTTCCATCTATTTGTGTGCTGTTTGATTTCTTTCATCCCACTCCAGTATTCTTACCTGAGAAATCCCATGACAGAGGAGCCTGGTGGGCTACATTCCATGAGGTTGCAAGAGAGTTGGACATGACTTATCGGCTAAACAACAGTAGCAAATGTTTTCAAACCTTCTTTCCTGTTCTCTTTCTGAAAATTATATCTTACCCACTTTTTAGTATCCCCTATAACTTTATTTCTTTGCACTACATTTTGGATAACTTTCTGTTCCAGTTTACTAGTTCATGTAGAAAAATAGAACAAAAAAAAAAGAGGGGGGAAACTCTGAAAAAGAGGACTACTAAGTAGTGTTTAGCTCAGTTCAGTTCCTATCAAAATTCCAATGGTAGCTTTCACAGAAATAGAACAAACAAGAGGTACAGGAAAAGGTGCTCAGCATCACTAATCATTGGGGAAATGCATATGAAAACCACCATACCTGTTAGGATGTCTGTCATCAAAAAAATAAGGGAGAACAAGTATTGGGGAGAATGTGGAGAGAAGAAAACCCTTGCACACTATTTGGAATGCCAGTTTATACAGCCCATGGAAAACACTGGAGGTTCCCCCTCAAAGACAGAACCACCGTGTGATCCAGTAGTTCTCCCTCTGGGTGTATATCCAGAGGGAATGAAAACAGTATCTTAAAGAGATAGTCTGCCCTCCCTCCTTCACTGCAGCATTGTTCACAGTAGCCAAGATAAGGCAGTGGTGGCAACAGGGTACATGTCCATCAGTGGAAGAATGGATAAACATGTAATATGTGTATGTGTGTGTATATATAAAACATGCATGTTACTCAGCTGTCAGAAGAGACATCCTTTCATGTGAGATCCTTTCATGTGAGACAACATTATGCTAAGTAAACTAAGTCAGAGAAAGAGACAAATAATGTTTAATATCACTTATACAGTATAGGGAATCTGAACTCGTATAAATGGAGACTGGAATGGTGGTTACCAGTGCTGGCTGTTGGGGGGGAAGTGGAGATGCTGGTCAAAAAGTATAATTTTGATTAAAAAATGATTACATTCCTAGGATCTAATGTACAGCATAGTATTAGTTATAGTTAATAAAGTTTCTAAGACAGTAGATCTTAAATGTTCTCACTAGGAAAAGGAGATGGTAACTGTGTGACATGCTGGCAGCTGTTGAAGGGAGTGTGTGTTAAGCTTACAGTGGTAGGTAAGTTACAGTGGTTATCATTTTGCAGTATATGAATATATCAAACCAACGTATTTGTATACCTTAAAGTAACACAATGTTGCACGTCAGTTATATCATAATATAGCTGGAAAAAAGTATATTATAATGCTGCTGCTGCTGCTAAGTCACTTCAGCTGTGTCCGACTCTGTGTGACCCCATAGACGGCAGCCCACCAGACTCCCCCATCCCTGGGATTCTCCAGGCAAGAACACTGGAATGGGTTGCCATTTCCTTCTCCAATGCATGAAAGTGAAAAGTGAAAGTGAAGTCGCTTAGTCGTGTCCGACCCTCAGCAACCCTATGGACTGCAGCCTACCAGGCTTCTCCGTCCATGGGATTTTCCAGGCAAGAGTACTGGAGTGGGGTGCCATTGCCTTCTTTACAATAATAAAAATGTGGTATGACTCATGAATTGATAGGCAGATAATTGGAAGAGTGTAGAAGTTCCAGAAATAGCCTCAATATATGTGGGAATTTAGTATTTGATAAAGGTGGTGTCACGTATCTCCAGGAAAATATAGCTTATTCAATAAAAGAACTAGAGGAAACTGTTAAGCATTTTTAAAAATCTGGATGTGGAAAAGACTTTTCTAAGTATTGCACAAATCCAGAATCCATAAAAGATTGATGTTTTTGTCTTTGTAAATTTCTGCATGGCAAGAGCTGCCCATGGAAGTCGGAAGTCCAGGTTCAACCAGAAAGAACATTTTTAATTCAAGGCAAATTAAGGTCTAATTTTCCCAATAGATAAGTAATTTTTTCAAGTCAGTTAAAAGAAATTCATGAGTTAATAAAAAAAAAGTTAGGTAAAGAATATGGACATCATCCCCGGAAAAGGAAATAAAGTGACATTTAAACATATTAAAAGAATATGAAAGATACAAGATAAAGTACACTGAGATATTTTTCTCCTATAGGATTTATATACATCAGTAATTCTCAGTCCTGGGTGTGTATTATCTTTACCTCAGAATCTTAAAAAATACTGATGCCCAGTCTCTAGGTCAGTTAATCTCCCTGATTGTGCCTCAGACATTGGCAGATCTTCAAAGATCCCTAGAGAATTTTGTTGTGCAGCTAGGTTTTAGAACCACTGGCATAAGATGCAAGAAGTTTGATCATATATTGTACTAGTGGAGTAAGGGGAAATGGTCTCATGCATTGCCATTGTATTATATGTAAGTTATACCACCTCAACCAGGGGAAATTGGCAGTAATCAAATTTACAAATGTAGGTGTACTTATTGACCTGACAGTGTCCTCCTAGATAATTTCCTATACTCTCACAAGGGCACCTTTGTACAGGATTACTCAACCGTTTGTGAAACAAAAGACTGGAAATGGCCTAAGTGTCCATTGATAGGTGTCTACTTAAACACATTATAATAATCCATACAGTGTCTGGCTAAAAAAAAGCCACAAGGAAGCTCTTTATATACTGATATGGAATCATTTACAAAGTATGTTAAGTGATAAAGGCAGGGTCCAGAGGTCTATATTGTGCTGCCGTTTGTGGAAGAAGGAATATGTATTTGCTTTACAGGTATAAGATATTTTTGCACAGATAAAGTAGAAATTGCTAGTGTCATTTCCTCTGAGAAGTGCAGCTAGGTGACTATGGCCAGGAGTAGTGTGAAAATTTGTCATACAAGTAGTGAGTGATAGAGCTGGAATTTTTAATCAAGGTCTTTTGTATTCCAGAGTAGATGTATTTCTTCCCTTTCCGTTTGTACAATACAAATACAGACCTAACACAAAGACTTCCAAATTTTGAAAGCCTATTAGCTTACTGTTCAGATAATCAAATTGTTCGTACAATTCACAAGCATCATATACTGTAAGGTTTTCTTTTCAAGTGCAGTACTTTGAGATCTTTTCAAACTTGAATTATTGCCTATGATTGAATTTTTTTTTTAAACTCCAAACTAGTAGTCATCTGCCAGCTTAGATAACCCAATTTGCCTGTAATAGTATTAAGTTTTTGGAGGAAGATAATGGAGGAAAGAGCTTTTGTCTCTTACAGAAACTTTTTCTTTCTTTTTTAAGGTTTCCATGGGTGAACTACCAAGATGGCAATCTCAACATTTCAATTCCGGTGTTTAGTATTCACGGCAATCATGATGATCCCACAGGGGTAATTAGTGTGTTCTTAAAGTTTGTTGAAATTTTAGAAATTTTCTTTGTCCAAGGGGAAGCATTCTTCCACTTCTTCCCTGCAACTTTTAGTCAGATTGACTCAGAGATTCAAATTGACTTTTTATCATTCATATAGGCTTTTATACTGCTTTTTAGATACTTTAAAAAATCTGAGATAATAATTGATGTATGAGATATGCTTTTATTTCTTGAGTGCCAAAGTTAGCAATAAGTAACCAGTAGAAGGAGTAACATTTAGGAATAAATAAATGTTGGGAATAACTTAACATTTGTATAATGCTTTACAGATTACCTGGTGCTTTTATCTCAAAAATCTCACTATAGGAAATAATTGTTTCATGAACAGTTTTAAATCTAAATTAGATCATCTTATTTTGTTTGATAAGGAAGTACAGACCATCTTCAGCTTATGATGGTTCGACCTAAGATTTTTCAACTTTACAGTGGTGCAAAACTGACATGCATTCAGTTGAAACTGAATTATGAGTTTTGATCTTTTTTTGGGCTAATAATTTGTGTGAAGATACTCTTCTTGTGATGCTGAGTAAAGACAGCAAGGCCCAGCTCCCAATCAGCCACCCCACCCCAAAGGTAAAAAGCTGCCACACTTAAAACCATTCTGTATGTGTATGTACCATACAGCCATTCTGTTCTTCATGTACAGATTATCCAGTAAACAATAGAAGATACTCAGTACTTTATTGTAAAATATTTATACTTTTTCCCAACTGAAGGCTCATGTAAGTGTTCTGAGCATGTTTAAAGTAGGCTAGGTTAAGCTATGATTTTCAGTAGATTAGGTGCTTTAACTGCATTTTTGACTTACAGTATTTTCAATTTACTATGGATTTATTGATACCTAAATCCACTGTAAATTGAAGAAGATCTCAAATAATAGGGATCCTAAAGTAATCTCAAAATATCATTTTATTTTTTCTGGTCATTAATGTATTATAAATCACTGTTTAGCTAGTCTTGTTTTCCTCACATCTTGAGAGGTCTGCTTAATATGACAAATAACTGATTCCATAGCTGGTTTTATTTTTCAGTGGACAAGACGTGATAAGTTTTGATGAAGCATTAACTTTGCATTTAGCATGTGATTCTACTCACAGTGATAGAAAAAAGGATAGCACATACTTTACTATTGTAATCTTGTTTTGACAAGGCACTATCTTCATCTAGGTTTTTATAACTGCTATACAGAATATACTTTTAATAAGTAATAACATGATATGTAGATTATTTATTTTTAGATATACATTAATATTCTTTGAAAATATTTTGCATAGGCAGATGCACTCTGTGCCCTGGATATTTTAAGTTGTGCTGGATTTGTCAATCACTTTGGACGTTCATTGTCTGTGGAGAAGATAGACATTAGTCCAGTTTTGCTTCAGAAAGGAAGCACAAAACTTGCTCTATATGGCTTAGGTAAGATGGCTTTATATTACTGTTTATGTTGATAAATGTTTAATTGTTTAAGCAACTAGGAAATCAAATTCTGGAGTTCACTTTGTTGTTGTTTGGAAAGAAGTGAGGCAAATCTAATTATTCCTTATGAGTGACTTTAAAAAATGTTACAATGTTTTGGTGGACATTTTTCATTATTTTATAAGCACCAATATGGTAAAGAATCTGCCTGCAGTGCAGGAGACCCAGGTTGGATCCCTGAGTCAGGAAGATCCCCTGGAAAAGGGACTGGCTACCCACTCCAGTATTCTTCCCTGGAGAATTCCATGGACAGAGGAGCCAGGCAGGCTACGGTCCATCAGGTTTTAAAGAGTCAGACGTGAAGGACTGACTGACATTACATTTCAATAGTCCTTGAGATTTGTTTTTAATAGCAGTTTCGATGAAAAAATATTTTTCCCTTAATAGCTATTGTTTATTTTTTCCTTCTTTTTTTTCTTTTAGACTCAAACGAGAATCCTGAACATCAGAACTATAGAGTAATTTAGAAAAACTGCATTTTTATATTTTGGAAGTCTTTGAAAGGTTTAAAGTTTCACTGTCCAATACAGTAATCATGTGGATATCAGGCACTAGAAAAGTGGCTCGTCTAAATTGAGTCATGCTATAAGTATAAAATACATATTAGATTTTAAAGACAGAGAAAAATGTAAAATACCTTACTCAGATATTGGGTTAAATAAAATATATTAAAATTAATTTTACCAATTTCTTTTACTTATTTTAATGTGGCTACTAGAAGATTAAAAGTTACATATTTGGCCTGTTTTGGTGGCTCACATGATATTTTTATTAGTGCTAGTTTAGAACTGTCATCTACAATGCTCAGAAAATTTGCTTTATCAACTTCTGTAATTTATTTAGTTTCCAGTAGGTAAAAGCTTGTTTGCTAGGCTTTATTACATGCGAATGGAAGACTGTTTTTGTCTGTTGTTCTTCAGTGGCTAAGTCGTGTCTGACTCTTGTGATCCTTCACTGTCTCCTGGGGTTTGCTCAGATTCATGTCCATTGAGTAGGTGATGTTATCTAGCCATCTCATCCTCTGCTGCTCCTTTCTTTTGCCCTCAGTGTTTCCCAGCATCAGGGTCTTTTCCAATGAGTTGGCTCTTTGCATCAGGTGGCCAAAGTATTGGAATTTCAGCTTCAGCATCAGTCCTTCCAATTGATATTCAGGGTTAATTTCCTTTAGGATTGATTGGTTTGATCTCCTTACAGTCCAAGGGACTCTTCAAGAGTCTTCTCCAGCACCACAGTTTGAAAGCATCAATTCTTCTGCGCTCAACCTTCTTTATGGTCTAGCTCTTACATCTGTACATGACTACTGGGAAAACCATTTTCAGCATGCATTCAGAGTATATTTTTTGTGTCTTCATTTGGTTAAGTTCAGTTTGATATTTGTTATATGAATACAATAGTTTTATTGTTTTTGATGTGTATCATTTAGTCGCTAAATTGTGCCCGACTCTTTGCAACTCCATGAACTGTAGCCCACCAGGCTCTTGTATCCGTAGAATTCTCCAGGCAAGAACACTGGAGTGGGTTGCCATTTCCTAAGTATTATAAAATTTATACTTAATGTTAAACCAGTTTTAAAGTACCCCAGGGGAAATTGAGAAAAAACTCAGTTGTAACTAACCTCAACATAGTTTTCATTATTTTTTGAGTGATTTTAGTATAATAGAAGCCTTAGTACTCATTTCTCTTTGTATATGTTTTTAAAGAATAATTAAGATGGATGGTATATGTAAATACTTTCAGTAGGAAGTGTAGAGTCTTTGCCCAGGTTACATAATTTTGCCAACAGATAGAAAAGCATCATGGCAATCTCTATTTTAGAGATACAGAAGATGAGATCAAAATATTATGTCTGATTTTTGCAAGTGATAGAGCAGGAAGTAAAATACACTTAAAAAAAAAAGCTACTGATATTTTAATCACTGTAACATTAGGTATCATATCTGAAGAAAATGATTGATCCTTACACTTTCAAATCAGGGACAAACCCCATTATGCCTTAGTCACTGCCAGAAGCAAACTGCTTCCGTCATCCCTTTTTTCCGCAAGCTCTCATCTCATCCTGTTCTGTTTTCCTTAACTGATCTCAGTCTCTACCCTCCAGCGGCTACTCTCACCCCAGCTCTGTATATGCTGCTGTTGCTAAGTTGCTTTAGTTGTGTCCGACTCTGGGCGACCCCATAGACAGCAGCCCACCAAGCTCCTCCATCCACAGGACTCTCCAGGCAAGAGTACTGGAGTGGGGTGTCATATTCTAGAGCCCTCTTTCGTTAGCAGACTCCTCATATCATCAGTCCCTGAATGCTCCATGGGCTGTGCCGCTGTCAGTGACGCTGGCCCACGAGGCTCCTGTGTCCTGTGCAGTTTTCTCCTGGCCTCTCACAGGCTCTAGGGTGGAAGGGCTTTAGGGCAAGTCCCTGCTCTCCTTGCTTCCCGCTGCCACCCCCTGTCCTTCCTTTTTAGATACCCTTGAGGCTAAATGCCAACCATTAAACTGCCTTTTCCATTACCTCAATTTTCTTACCTGCTTACCTTCCAATTTTGTCAGTGTTCTCAGTGCTTCTGCAGCTAAGTAGATCAACCTTCTAATGCCCTGGATTTTCATGTCTTGCCTTTTTTGTCCCAGTTATATGTTCCACCATCATTTCAGTTGCCAGTACTAGGAGTTCTCTCTAGAAGCTAGACCTCTTCTAGCTCTTATACTTCTGCAGCGTTGGCTTTTCTTCCTTAATCACTCCATGAAGTAGTAACCTTGTCCTCCCACTGATAACTGCCTTCTTAGCATCCTGACTTGCCTTTTATAGTATTTAAAATTATAATTTGCATGTTTATTTTCATTGACCTATACTAGACTAAGATTATCCTTTGGGGAATTAGGAAGAATTATTTAAAAATCATTAAATTATTTAAAAGCACACTTTTTATTTAAAAGCATAGTATACATAAAACTATTATTTTTAAGTACATTTTAAAATCTCACCCCTTTTAATGTCATTTCCTGTGTGTTTTACAATGTATATGTTAGATCAAGAGTACACATAGAAAAAATAGAGTAGAAAACAATATTACTAAAAATTTTAATAAGACAATGACCATAGAAAACAGATTTTTATTCTACATTTTCTAGATTTTGAAGGTATGTATGCTTGACATGGAAAACATCCTTTGAATGTAACTGCTCAGCAGGTTTCCCTGGTGGCTCAGTAGTGAAGACTCCCCCTGCCAATACTGGACACTTGTAGGAGAGTCGGATTCAATCCCTGGGTCGGGAAGACCCCTTGGAGGAGGAAATGGCAACCCACTCCAGTTCTTGCCTGGGAAATCTCACGAACAGAGGAGCCTGACGGGGGCTACAGTCCATGGGGTCACAAAGAGTCTGGCACGACTGAGCGACTAAACAAAAACAGCTGCTCAGCAGCTGTCAGGCATGAACTTGGAACGTTTTCATTTGTGAATAATGATATCAGATTTCAAATATCTCTATGATAGGAAAATGAGATACTCAGAGAAGCACATAATTTAGAAGCAAAACTTTTAAAATAATGTAATGTCTATTTCAGGATCCATTCCAGATGAAAGGCTCTATCGAATGTTTGTCAACAAAAAAGTAACAATGTTGAGACCCAAGGAAGATGAGAACTCTTGGTTTAACTTATTTGTGATTCATCAGAACAGGTAAAAGTTTTGTCTCTGAAGATTCTTGAGTCAAATATTGATGTTCCCCAAATCTCTGTTTCTAAGCTTACCTATATTTGAGTAAAGGGCTCCTTATTCTTTGAAAGCTGTCAGTGCGGGATCAGGCAAACTTAGATAGGCATTGTGTGACTGCATCTTGAAATCATTTTCAATATGTATTCAAACTTATTAATACAAATGAGTATTTCTAGCATATGGGTAAGATATACCAAAAACTGTAAAATGAATGCTCCTAAATTCAGAAGGAAGTGGAACATGAGCAGTACATTACCCCATGCCCTTTTCTGATCCTATCTTTTTCCACGTACTTTATAGGGAAGCACTATCTTCACTTTTTATTTAATCTGTCCATAGCCTGCTTTATTGTTCAATTACACACTTAATCATGAGTCATCTTTATTTGGTTTTGGTATAACTGGAACCATGCTTTATATTTTGCAGATGGTTTATTTTTGTTCAGCAGTATGTTACTTCAAAATGAAAGTGTCAGTCATTAGTCGTGTCTGACTCTTGTGACAACATGGACTGTAGCCCGCCAGACTCCTCTGTCCATGGGATTCTCCAGGCAAGAATACTGGAATGGGTAGCCATTCCCTTCACCAGGGAATCTTCCCAACTCGGGGATCAAACCCAGGTCTCCTGCATTGCAGGTGGATTCGTTACCACTGAGCCACCACGGAAGCCCTATGTCACTATAATTCATTTTGCTGCTTAACAGCATAACTCTTTTTCACCGATGTATACATTTCAACTTTTTTGCCTGTTGATGAGTGCTTTATTTCCAGATTTTTTTTTTAATCTTTTTGTTAGGAACATTCTTTTTTTTTTTTTTTTGGTATATGTGCTGCTGAAGTGAGCACAGGAATATTCCTATACATTACTCCTGGTACATATATACAGGTGTTTTTCCAGAATACTAAATATAGGTAGATCAGCTTTTTTTTGTTGGTAATTTTAAGAAATTTAATCTAGTGTCAGGGTATAAGGTTGAAAGGAAATAGAGATTTGAAGAAACAAGATTTATTATGTGATTATATATTATAGTAAAAAAGTGTGAGATGGTAACAATGGTGGCAGTGAAATGATACATAAGGAACAAAGTTGAAAAGTTATTGAAAAAGAATATGAAGGGATTTTGGGCCTGATTATATAATTTCTTCTTATTATTAAATAGTGTTATTTATTGAAGAGATATTTATTGACTGTAGAATACTCTGGTACTTGTCCATCACCACAACTCAGTGAAAGAAAGGTTTTAGGCTGCAGTGTTATGTTGCCTTAGGTGTATTCTTGAATAAACATAGTTTCAAACGAGAAACAGGACAGGGTTTTGATATGTTGGTTTCTATGTAACAGACAGGGAGTTTGTTCCTTCTCTTGCTGAAGGCTTCCCAGTTCTGCTACACTTTTGGCTTTCTCCAAGTAGGAGTAAGTCAGAAGGAATGGTCATAAGCCATTCCATACCAGAATGAGAGGTGGAGTGGCAGCGTTGGTAAGGGGAATGGATAATATAATGTTGGTATGGCTGGCTGCTCTTATGGGTGATGTTAATAATCTTGATTATTTGATTAAGGTGGTGTAGACCAGGTTCCTCCACTGGAAAGGTCACATCTTCTACTTTATAATAATAAATATATTGGGAAAAATACACTGAGACTATGTGAATATCCTGTTTCTCCTTAGACTTTGGCCCACAGGCTTTAGCATCCACTGGTGGATCTTGATGGGGAAACAGTGGCTGACTTTATTTTTCTGGGCTAATGGTGATTGCAGCCATGAAATTAAAAGACGCTTACTCCTTGGAAGGAAAGTTATGACCAACCTAGACAGCATATTCAAAAGCAGAGACATTACTTTGCCAACAAAGGTCCGTCTAGTCAAGGCTATGGTTTTTCCAGTGGTCATGTATGGATGTGAAAGTTGGACTGTGAAGAAGGCTGAGTGCCAAAGAATTGATGCTTTTG
>SJYQ01000158.1:142024-165538 GCA_006410935.1 Redunca redunca | reverse complement strand
TTGATTCATGGACCTGACATTCCAGGTCAGGGTTGTTACTTTAGACTCAAATATTTATTTTATTCTTTGAGGTACAATCCAGTATTATCAGTTTTTGTTGTTGCTTACTTTGTTTCAACTCTGACCATTGATAGCATTTTTATATCGGCTTCTGTGCTCTTTCAGCAAGCCCTCTTCCTTTTTGTTTTTGAGCTATCTCATTAACCTTCCAGTTCTACAAGATGCTCCAGGCTCGTCTTGTATTTTTCTTCCAAGCCCAGGAATCAACTACTTTGCCAAGGACCCTGATTGCTTTCATCAGAGAGTGGTGTTTAGAAACTCAGATATGTCCACTAAGTGTGCTTAGTGCTACTGCCGGTCTCCATAGCCCTCATGACTAGAGTTAAAGGAATATATGTATATGTACTAATTCATGCATACATGTTTGTATGTGTATATGTGTTTGAGCAAACTCCCAGATATGGTGAAGGACAGGGAAGCCTGTCATGCTGCAGTCCATGGGGTCACAAAGAGTCAGACAGTCACGACTGAGCGACTGAACAACAAATATATGTGTTTAAAAAAAAAAACAAACCCTAGCTCAAGTTCATACTTATTCGAATCCAGCCCTAGAGGGTTCATTTTTGTCTTCTTCTTTATTTGAGAATTCTTTCTCTAATAGAAACCTGGATTGTATCATCTTTGTATTTACTTACTTTTTTAATCTTAATTAACATCAGTTCAGTTCAGTTCAGTCGCTCAGTCGTGTCCGACTCTTTGCGACCCCATGAATTGCAGCACGCCAGGCCTCCCTGTCCATCACCATCTCCCAGAGTTCACTCANCCTCCTCCTGCCCCCAATCCCACCCAGCATCAGAGTCTTTTCCAACGAATCAACTCTTCGCATCAGGTGTCCAAAGTACTGGAGCTTCAGCTTCAGCATCATTCCTTCCAAAGAAATCCCAGGATTGATCTCCTTCAGAATGGACTGGTTGGATCTCCTTGCAGTCCAAGGGACTCTCAAGAGTCTTCTCCAACACCACAGTTCAAAAGCATCAATTCTTCGGCGCTCAGCCTTCTTCACAGTCCAACTCTCACATCCATACATGACCACAGGAAAAACCATAGCCTTGACTGGAGACAATCTGCCAGCCAGGATTCAGTGTTTGTGTATTATTTTAGTCCATAGCCTTACTATATCTAGTAAAAAACACCACTTTCTAAAGTTACTTAGGTCAGTTCCTTTTCCCCTATCCCTTCATTGTGGTTATAATAGGTTTTTATTGTAATGCTATTAGGGTCATTTTTCACCTTCAGCATTCTTACATACTTATTGTTTTCAGGGCCTTGTAAAAAAGCAAACAAACTGATTTTCTCATATAGAGCAAGAATTTTTGAGCCTTGTACATTTTACTTTATTTCCTATTTGTTTCTATATGTTGATCAGTTTTCTTTTTCTTGCAACGAAAGAAGGTAAACCCTAAACAGATTTTGTCATGCAAAGTATTTCCACAAGGATGTTCTAATAGGCTTCTATGTCATAAGTCAGAGTCAACCCACCAGCGTAATTCTCCCTTTTCCAGTGCTCCAGGAAGGCACACATACATCATGTTTATTTGAGTTATTCTGCTCTCTTCAGTCATTGTGATAGCATTATACATTTTTTTACATAAGTGTTTTTTTACATAAACATTCCTAGATACATGAGCTTTTTTGAATTCACTTCCTGCTCTTCTGTGCATTCATTCTGCTCAGCTACACTGGTCCCCTTGCTGCTCTTGAACTCACTGGAAACATTCTCATGTCAGTGTCTTTGCCATCAATTTCCTCCCTCTGCCTAGGTCTCGGGCATTTCTGGTCCCTCATCTCCATGCTCTGCTACTTGTCTCCTGTCAGAGAGGCCTTTCTGGACCACCCTGTGTATAGTAGCCTCCCTTTTACATGTAACTTTTCCCTTTATTTTTCTATATAGCCCCTATCACTATTTGACAAAACTTTATATGAAAAACATAGATAAATATATGTATATATGTATGCAATACATGAACATATTGTGTTATTGTTATTTTCCCCATTTGAGCAAGGACTTTGTTCATGTGTTCAGGATCTAGAAGAGACCTGGAAAACCTGACACATACAGCCACTGAGTAAATGTTTGTTGAGTGAATGAATGTCAGCTTGCCTCNTAGAGCCACTCAGTAAATGTTTGTTGAGTGAATGAATGTCGGCTTGCCTCAGTTGAATGCTGGTTGAAGTCGTTGAACACTTGTACTTATATTCTCAGTGATATAAATCAATATTGTGGAAAAACTTTTTCTTATCTTCCTCTCTTTGGGTTTTCAAATATCTTTTAATAATAGCAGCTAATCTAAGTATAAAATAAGGGTTTGGAAATCACACTCATTTGATATTTTATTTCATATTGAAAACTCTTATCTCTTATATAAGGCTGACATTCTCATTGTTTTAATCAGTAAAAGAAACATGTTAAAAGTGATGGGACATATAAGCTTAGGTTAAATTCACTGTCATCTTCTGTTTTTTGTTTGGTGTACACTCAGACCAGTTTGTAGGTTTTTACTCTTTCTAGAGCTCATGCTTTTCTGGCTTTCCCACAGGGAGAGTTATTCCTCGTTACCTTTTATGACCTGCCTCTGTGTAGAATTGACTGCTTTTCTCTTTTGAGGCTTTTACTTGTCTGTGTCCTGTAAGCTTATAAACCCTTTGAGATTAGGAATTAGATATTATCTTTGTATCCCCAACCCCTTGAATACTTTCTGGCTTACAGAAGGGATAATAAATCTTTAGTGACTGCAGAAAGACTTATTATGAAGTTTTTTTATATCTCTGAACATTTATAATACTTGTTTTTAAAAATCTTGGCATAGGAGTAAACACGGAAGTACCAACTTCATTCCAGAGCAGTTTTTGGATGACTTCATCGATCTTGTTATCTGGGGCCATGAACATGAGTGTAAAATAGCTCCTACCAAAAATGAACAGCAGCTCTTCTATGTGTCACAGCCTGGAAGTTCAGTGGTCACTTCTCTTTCCCCAGGAGAAGCTGTAAAGAAGTGAGTAATGATTATATTTTCCAGATCAATTCTTAAAAATATTTTCTATAAGAATCTGATCATCTCATAGGCCAAAAGTACTGATGGTGCTGTTACTTATATGATAAATTTATTTATAAAGACTTATCATTCCATATACTGTTACTATTTTCCTAGATTTTAAGCTGTTTTCAGCAGGAGTGAAATACCCCAGTGGTATTAATGATTTTGCTGTTCATTAGGCCAATTCAAGGCTAACATTTTTTATTAATTAAATTTTAAGTTAGAATGCTATAGGAAAGTTGATGGATGAGTAGATTTTATTCTGGAAGAAGAATGTTTACATTTTTTCCTGTGATATAACATTACGATCAAATTACTAAAAGTCTTCCTTGGTGGTCCAGTGGTTAAAAATCTGCCTTGCAATGTGTGAGACACAGATAGGTTCGATCCATAATCAGGGAACTAAGATCCCACATGCCACAAAGCAACTAAGCCCAGCGCCACAACTACTAAGCGTTGCATGCCACAACTACAAAGTCCACAGCCAAATAAATAAGTATTAAAAAGAAAAAACTCAAATTACTAAACATTTTTTAAGGAGGGGAGGTTGTAAGGATTTTGTAGACATTAACAAATATGAGCGTTTTGATGTGCACATCTTCTTGAGGAGATTTACAATGTGACTAGGTTTTCATTTCCCTCCTCATTTCAGACACATTGGTTTGCTGCGTATTAAAGGAAGGAAGATGAATATGCAGAAAATTCCTCTCCGAACAGTGAGGCAGTTTTTCATGGATGATGTTGTTCTGGCTGATCATCCAGACATTTTCAACCCAGATAATCCTAAAGTAACGCAAGTCATACAGAACTTCTGCTTGGAGAAGGTAATTCTTCTAGATAAAGGTCAATGAAATCTATTTTAGTTGAGAGGTTATTTGTGTTGAATTAAATACTTCAGCAGACTAGAGGGAAGACATTACATTTGGTATATTCTCATGAAACCTTTAAGGAACCACTGTTCAGTAAATGAGTTTAGGTGTATTGAAGGTTTTTTTTTTTTAAGTCTTTGAGATGGAAGAATGCTACATATAGANATCAATTCTTAAAAATATTTTCTATAAGAATCTGATCATCTCATAGGCCAAAAGTACTGATGGTGCTGTTACTTATATGATAAATTTATTTATAAAGACTTATCATTCCATATACTGTTACTATTTTCCTAGATTTTAAGCTGTTTTCAGCAGGAGTGAAATACCCCAGTGGTATTAATGATTTTGCTGTTCATTAGGCCAAATCAAGGCTAACATTTTTTATTAATTAAATTTTAAGTTAGAATGCTATAGGAAAGTTGATGGATGAGTAGATTTTATTCTGGAAGAAGAATGTTTACATTTTTTCCTATGATATAACATTACGATCAAATTACTAAAAGTCTTCCTTGGTGGTCCAGTGGTTAAAAATCTGCCTTGCAATGTGTGAGACACAGATAGGTTCGATCCATAATCAGGGAACTAAGATCCCACATGCCACAAAGCAACTAAGCCCAGCGCCACAACTACTAAGCGTTGCATGCCACAACTACAAAGTCCACAGCCAAATAAATAAGTATTAAAAAGAAAAAACTCAAATTACTAAACATTTTTTAAGGAGGGGAGGTTGTAAGGATTTTGTAGACATTAACAAATATGAGCGTTTTGATGTGCACATCTTCTTGAGGAGATTTACAATGTGACTAGGTTTTCATTTCCCTCCTCATTTCAGACACATTGGTTTGCTGCGTATTAAAGGAAGGAAGATGAATATGCAGAAAATTCCTCTCCGAACAGTGAGGCAGTTTTTCATGGATGATGTTGTTCTGGCTGATCATCCAGACATTTTTAACCCAGATAATCCTAAAGTAACACAAGTCATACAGAACTTCTGCTTGGAGAAGGTAATTCTTTTAGATAAAGGTCAATGAAATCTATTTTAGTTGAGAGGTTATTTGTGTTGAATTAAATACTTCAGTAGACTAGAGGGAAGACATTACATTTGGTATATTCTCATGAAACCTTTAAGGAACCACTGTTCAGTAAATGAGTTTAGGTGTATTGAAGGTTTTTTTTTTTTAAGTCTTTGAGATGGAAGAATGCTACATATAGAGGAAACTTTAAGCCCCCCTCCCAGATCCTTTCCTCCTTCTCAGAGATGTATGTATAATCGCTTTTCTCTTTTTAACCTGATTTGATAATTTATTCATTTTATTAATGAAAGCAGTAACTTTGATTGGGGAATTGCAGGATACTATGGTAGATGAGGAGAACCTTAGCCTAGTAATCTTCCTCACACATCCTCTCATCCTGAAATCTACCTCCAGATAAAATCTTGAAATGTGTCTGCTAGGGCTTCCCTGGTCGCTCAGTTGGTAAAGGATTCTCCTGCAATGCAGGAGATCCTGGTTCAGTCCTGGGTTGGGAAGATCCCCTGGAGAAGGGATAGGCTACCCACTCCAGTATTCTTGGGTTTCCCTGGTGGCTTAGATGGTAAAGAGTCTGCTTACAATGCAGCAGACCTTGGTTTGATCCCTGGGTTGGGAAGATCCCCTGGGGGAGGGCATGGCAACCCACTACAGTATTCTTGCCTGGAGCATGCCATGGACTGAAGAATCTGGTGGGCTACAGTACCTGGGGTCGCAATGAGTCAGACATGATTGAGTGATTAAACACAGCACAGGGACCATGTCACTTCAGTGTAAGTCCCATACCTCCTCCCATACAGATCACCATCCCTAAAACCTCTGCAGAATTTCTTGAGCCACTTTGAAGTTGGATGAATGCATTTGATAATATGGAACTTGACATCTTAATACAGTAAGTCTCCTACGCATGAACCTTCAAGTTGCAAACTTTGAAAGATGTGGACATGCGTTTGCATGTCCCATCACTTAAATTAGTTCACATGTCTGGTGTACATTGTCACATGCATGCATCCTCTGCAAATGGCTGTACTCTGGTGTACTCCACTGTACAGAGGGCTTCCCTGGTGGCTCAGCAGTAAAGCGTCTGCCTACACTGCAGGAGACATGGGTTTGATCACTGGGTTGGGAAGGTCCCCTGGAGAAGGAACTGGCAAGCCACTCCAGTATTCTTGCCTGGAGACTCCCAGGCAAGAGGAGCATGGCGGGTTATAGTCCATGGGGTCACAAGAGTCCGACATGACTTAGCGACTAAACCACCACAACCACTATGTAGAGTATGGTAATACAGTATCTTTATTTCAAGCTGAAGAATGTCTGGAAGGAAAAGTAAAAGCAGCAGTGATGTAGCTGGTACTGTTGTACTTTTCAAAGTACTACATTTAAGATTAAAAATGTTTTCTTTATTTTTTGTGTTTGTTTTTATGTATTTTTGTATGAAAAGTATTATAAACCTATTTGTACATGTGTGCCAAGTTGCTTCAATTGTGCCTGACTCTTTGCAACCCTTTGGGCTGTAACCCGCCAAGCTTCTCTGTCCAGGGGATTCTCTAGGCAAGAATACTGGAGTGGGTTGCCATGCGCTCCTCCAGGGAATCTTCCTGACCCAGGGATCAAACTTGCATCTCTATGTCTCTTGCATTGGCAGATGAGTTCTTTNTTAAGATTAAAAATGTTTTCTTTATTTTTTGTGTTTGTTTTTATGTATTTTTGTATGAAAAGTATTATAAACCTATTTGTGCATGTGTGCCAAGTTGATTCAGTTGTGTCTGACTCTTTGCAACCCTTTGGACTGTAACCCGCCAAGCTCCTCTGTCCAGGGGATTCTCTAGGCAAGAATACTGGAGTGGGTTGCCATGCGCTCCTCCAGGGAATCTTCCTGACCCAGGGATCAAACTTGCATCTCTATGTCTCTTGCATTGGCAAATGAGTTCTTTACCACTAGCACCAACTGGGAAACCTATTACAGTACAGGATTATGTAGCTGATTGTGTTAGTTGAGTACCTAGGGTAACTGTTGGACTTACGAACAAATTAGACTTACAGATTGGCTGTTGGAACAGAAGTCGTTCATATGTAACATTAATTGCTAACACTTACTCAGTTCTTACTCTGTGTATGCTCTTATGCTTTGCATTTTATTCTCATAAAAAGCATGATGATAATGATAATTGTCACTGCTGTTCATTGCTTGTATATTCCGGACACTGTTGACAGCATTTTACATTTAATCCACTTAGCAATGCTATAGGATGGTAGAGTTTACCATCCACATTTTATAGAAAGAGGAGCTGAACCTTAAAGTGAGGCAAATGTGATAACCACTAAACTGTGGAAACGCCCACTGGAGCTGAACCTTAAAGTAACTCACCCAATGTCACAACTTTATTGGCAGCATGTAACTCACGTAACTGAAAGGTTTAGGTTTGCTGGTTTCAAGATGACCAGATCCAGAAACTCAAATTAAGATAGCAGGCCCTTCTGTCTCTGTTTCCATGTTTAGTCCTGTGCCACCCAGTCCTATGGTTTTTATCTTAAGCTTCACTAAAAGGAAGTCTGTCATGCGGTGGCCCACAGACTTACATTGCCTTTACAGATGAAAGAATCATTTTTTTCCCAGAGGTTTCAGATAAACCCCTTAAACATTGAGTTTCCCTGGACTGAGGTCATGTACTTGTCCCTGAACCCGATCTCTCAGGCGAGGGAGATGGAGCATGAGTGAGTGGATTGTCCCTGCCTACTCAGGGAGCGCAGGGTCTCTCAGCCTTGGCACAGCTGACAGTTTAGACTGGGAAACGCTTTGTTGTGGGAGCTTGTTCTGTGCACAGTGGGATTTTTACAAGTCCTCTCTGACCTCTACTACCAGATGCCAGCCAGAAGTACCTCTTCCCCCTAGTCATGACAATATTTTTATTTTGAGGTTGAAGAAATGCTTGAAAATGCAGAACGGGAACGTCTGGGAAATTCTCAACAGCCAGAGAAGCCTCTTATACGACTGCGAGTAAGTCCTATTTAGATGAATTTAGCTTTATTGATTTTCAAAGGAGAGTTTTGTACAATTTACATGAATTTTTTTTTTTTTTGGTGAAGTAGCAAAGAGAGTACATATAGTAAAAAGAGCTGTCATCATTGGTGAAGAAAATAATAAAGCACCCAGTATTTGATTTAATCGTGGTTTCATTCCTTTCTATAAACTTTTTATTTTATATTGAGGTATAGCTGATTAAAAATGTTGTGACAGTTTCAAGTGACCAGTGAAGGGACTCAGCCATACATATGTGTTTTCCCCCATAGCCCCCTCCCATCCAGGCTGCCACATAACATTGGTAAAGTTCCCTGTACTCTGTATATAGTAGGTCCTTGTTGGCTATCCATTTTAGTTCATTTTTATAGGTTTGACGTTTTTGTTTTCTTGCTTCCCTCATATCTAAATAGTGTTGTATTGACTAGGTTGGCCGAGCTCTCAGACTTCATTGCTTGCGGCTCCCCGTTCTCCCCTCCTTCCAGGCACTCGGACTTCTTGCAGTGCCTCGGACATATCAGACCTGCTCACTTCCTCCAGGTCTGTTCATGTCACCCAAGTAGTCACCTCAGTGGACCCCAGCCTGATTAAGATTGCAACCCCCAGGCCCTCTCTCCAGCACTACTGATTTCACTTATCCTTCTCTACGTTGTCTTTTTTCCCCCCACAACACATCCACCTGAACTACGACATCCAATTTATTTGTTTATTTATTTTGGTTATTATTTATCCTCAGCTACCAAACTATCTGCTCTGTGGAAGCATGGAACTTTGTGAATCTTGTTAACTAATGTAGCCAAAGATCCCAGAACAGTCCCTAGCAATTGCACGTGCTTGATAAGTACGTGGCAAGAACTGACATTTCAGAGTTAGAAAATTCTAAGAAATCAAAGTGTTTCCTGTGACTCTAAACCTGCTTATCTTTTGCATCATAATATTCACAAATAACAACAGACTTCTTTTTTTTTTCCACCCCTGTGCCTTTCTCTTCTAGCTCCTCCCTTTTCTGATTTTCTTGCCCCCAAAGTAATACATTGTCTATATTGTTCATATAATAGTCTCTTCCTCAGTTCACTATAATCAAGGCTGTGACACCACCAACTCAGGTGGAAAATGCAACCTTCAATTGTCAAATCTAGTAGATTGTTTTTATCTTAGTGAGTCACTCTTCAGCATTCTCTTTTACAAGTTTTCTTTGTCCCTTCCTATATTTTAGTTCGTTCTGTGTCCAGTCTAGGCATATGATCACCTATAGAATGATGGTTCCCAAATTTTGACCTACCCCTGAGACCTCTTTTTTGGAGTACAAGAGTCTTTCTAAAGTCTTGTGTCCAAGGGATATGGCCCTCAAACTGCAGCAGCACTGGCATCACCTGGGAAATTCTTAAAAATTCAGAATCTCAGGCTCCATATTAAACCCACTGAATTGCATTTTAACAGGATCCCCCAAAGATTTATATGCACATGACAATTTGAGAAGCCCTGGGCCGTACAGGATGAAGGTAAAGAGGACAGTCTGGAGTCAGACTGGTTTGATTCTGGCTCTGTCACTAGCTATGTGACCTTGAGCCACTGGTTCTCTTGTCCCTGGGTATGTGCTTCCTAGATTTGAGTGAATTCCCTCCATCTCGTCATTGCTGTAGCTGAGCCCGGATGCTCTCTTAGCTGGCCTGCAGCTGCAGCTTCCTACCTGACTCTGCTCCAGTTTCCTTCTGGCCCCACTTCTAGCCTCTCCAGACTAATGCCAACACTGTCTTTCTAAAATATGATATTGCATGCTTTTCTGGCTGAAAATGACTTAATGACATCCCAACTCTAACAGGAATGAGCCTAAACTCTCATGTGGCATTCCAGACTTGACATGATCTGGTCTAAACCCACCTCGTTGCTTCTACCTCCTTTCCTGGCAGCACCTCCTGGACTCTAGTTTCTGACTGAAAGTTGCTGTTTCCTAGGCCTGCTGCTGCTGCTAAGTCGCTTCAGTCTAGTGGAGTTTATTTCACTCTTTAGCATATTAGCTCACGCTGATCCTATTGCATGGGATGTACTTCTCTTCTTCTGAAGTAATCCCCTTTAATACTCACTTAAGCTTCCCTCTTCAATAGAAACTTTTTTTGATATCCCTTCAGAATCGCTGCTTCTTCTTTTGTGTCCTCAATCTCCTCTGTACATATTTCTTACAACGCTATTCAGGTTCTGCTTGCAGCTGCTTCTTTATATGATTTGTCTCCCTAGCCAGCTTCTTAGTTTCTTTCCAACCAGGATGCTGTTCTATTTATGTTATATCTGGCCCTTGGCAGAGTACTTAGACGTTGTGGACACTTCAGTAAAGTTTGCTTAGTGAATAATTTTGTAATGTTTAGAAGCAGAAAATTACAAATAAAACTAGCCTGGAGTTCAGTTGTTAAAAATGTGTTTTGGGGAGACTCCCTAGCTTGAGCATTTGGCATTTTCTGGTTTAGAACATGGCAGCTGTAGAGATGGTTTATCTGGGTAATAGAAACTTAGCTGCTTTAAGAGAACCACACAGATCTCTCTATCAGGGCAGAAGCACCATGTTTCTCATCTGTGTCTGCCTGATACTGTTAAAACTAATCAGACTTAAATTGGAAATTGGTGTTCCTTTCCCAAACACATTACTAACTCATTAATGATAAAATGAAGAAATATCTTCCTGTAGGTAGTATTTCAAAATGTATTGGCTAGATGACCCTCATTGATTCACTAATTCAATGAGCAGATGTTTATTGAGTTATTGAGTGCCTTCTTCTCTGTATATGAGAGTGGGGGGTAGACAGTGATGATAAAATAGACAAAGCTTACAGGAGGTAGAGGTGTGAGAAGAGATACAGTAAACAAATAGCAAATATGTGACAGAATCTTAGCTAGTGCTAAGTGTGACAGAAAGTAAAAGTGGGGTGGAGGTTAGGCGTAGTCTGGAGAGGCTAGTAATGTGGTACAATGCTGGTTCCCAAAGCATCCTTTGAGAACAGCTGGTTTAGGAAAATGATTATATCTGTTAGGAAGAGATGTGGTATTTTTCTTTGTAAGGGGCTTGGTGCCATAAGAGACATCTTTAGAAAAAGCCTGCCTTGAGAACCATTATTAGTTCTGAATAGAAATCATGAGCCCTCTTGTACCTGCAGTTTCATATCTGCAGATATGGAGGGCTGATTGAACTGTGCCATTTTATACAAGGGACTTCAGCATCTGCAGACTTTGGTGTTCCCAGCCAGGGGTCCTGGAATCAATCCCCCTGAAATACCAAGAGATGACTGTCCCGTGTTTTGAAGGTGATCATTTCTCAAAGCTCACAGACTTGCATCTTTTCCTCCATGGATTTTCCCAGTGTTTATTTTTGTCTGATGTGAAAGCTTATCGTTACGTGATAAACCAATTAATAAATACATCTAGTGCCAGCATTCTATTTGGATATCTGTTTTAAAAGTTTAAGAAAACTTGTTTAGAAATTTCACATCCTTTTCAGATGATATTCCTGGTTCCTAGACTATTAGTTTTTACCATGGGGCGATACAGTGATTCTGACATTGTGGGAATTCTTGCTGTACCTTGATTCCATCAAACAATGTTTTGAAGAAGCATAAACCTTTGAACATAGAATAAATTGTGTAACATGATGATGATCTTTAAAATGAATTGTAGAATATTAACATACAGTACTAACTTAAAAGTCTTACCCATAAATACTGAAATTGGTGCTCTGTTGTTTGCTAGCCTTTGTAACTTGTTCTGTATTTCCAGGTGGACTATAGTGGAGGTTTTGAACCATTCAGTGTTCTTCGCTTTAGTCAGAAATTTGTGGATCGGGTAGCTAATCCCAAAGATGTTATCCATTTTTTCAGGCACAGAGAACAAAAGGAAAACACGGGTAAGCTGGTTATCTTTTTTTTTTTTTTAAGATATTTTTAGCACCTTTCTTTTTAAGGTATATTTTTGGCTATACAAGGTCTTTGTTTCTTTGCAGTTTTTTCCTCTAGTTTTGGCAAGCGGGGGCAACTCTGTAGTTGGGGTATGGGAACTTCTCATTGCTGTGGCTTCTCTGTTGTGGAGCTCGGGGCCCTAGGGCACTTGCATTTCAGTAGTTTTGGCAAGTGGGCTCAGTAGTTGCAGTTCTCGGGCTCTAGAACACAGGCTCAATAGTTGTGGTGCATGAGCTTAGTTGCTCTTAAGGCATGTGGGATCTTCCTGGATCAGAGATCAAACCCATGTCTTCTGCATTGGTAGGCAGGTTCTTTACCGCTGAGCCACCTGTGGTAAATTTGACACCAGGTCAGGAAGATTTCCCTGGAGAAGGAAATGGTAACCCACTACAGTATTCTTGTCTGGAAAATCCCAAAGACAGAGGAGCGTGGCAGAGGAGTCCATGGGCTCACAAAGAGTCAGACACAACTTAGTGACTAAACACACACGCATGCAGGCAAAAATTAGATAGCAATCGCTTGTAAACCTGTGGGTATGAGTGAAGAAATGATGGTTTTCATAGTTTTTTTTTAAACGTGCTGCTGATTAACAACACATATTTTATAGATTTAGTGTTTACATACTTATTATTACTATATATTCTTAATGTTTAGAGAATATACTCTTAAATTTTACAGCTGAATATTTCAACTTCACAGCTATGTGATTTAAGATTCCAGTCCTAAGAGATGTCCCAGAATATTAGAAAGATATATATTTAAGGGCTAATTAAGTTTTGTGAAAACTAATTGCCTTTACTTTAGCATTTATCAAAAACAGGTCACCTGGCTGAAATAGTGCTTCTTCATAATAAATATTGATCCTTTTTAAATACAGTGGCTCTTCTCCTTAGAACTATTGAGTCAGAATTAATATGTCCCTTGTTTACATATATACCACATTGGTTTTTATTAACCCTGATTTAATGAGCTTCTATTTTCATAGTTAAATTGTGATCAAAATGGTGTGTACTGTTAATTTAGCCCAAAATAGTCATTTGGATATTTAAATGGAGCTCAGAATACTGTTTTAGGGGAAAACAATCCATATCAGAGAATGGTTTTTATGCTATTAACTTTAGCTAGTTATTGATGATGATTTACTTTAATCATTCATTCTTATCAATTCCTTGGAGTTTTATTGGTATAGCATTTGTGAGAATATGGAGTTTAGAACTGGTTCATTATTTTTTTGTGTTTCATCCATAGTCAGTCTTGTTCTGATGATCCTTTTTTGCTTAAACATTAATTGCCGAATGGAAACAATGACCCTTTCATGTATCGTATTGAAAGCATGAAATTGTTGTTTTGGCCAGCTCTGCTACTTCAACTACATGTGTGAAATCATGCAAATCGCTTAATTTCTCTGATGTTTAGTTTTCTTGTCATCAAAATTAGGATAATAACTGTACCTGCCTCATAGTACTGTTGTGAGGATTAGAAGATATACTGTATGTAAATGGTCTTAACTTAGTGTCTGGCATAGTGAAATGTAGTAATCATATTTATGAAGTAATATTGATTCTCCCATTTTGAAATTCAAAAAGGATTTCTATTTACTTGTCCTCACTGCTTTGCAAGAGGCATGCTGAACTTTGTGCTTCTTTATCCTTAAGCCATGGCATAAACTTTTCCCTCTGCCTAAGATATTTTTCATTTCTCCTTTTTTGCTTATTGAATCTTATTCATTCTGCAAGTCTTGAGTCAAACGATAATAGCGTTTGCTGTCTGCACATTATTTTCAGTCTTCTTGGGGAAGAAATAGTTCATTTCTTCTTGGTGTGTCATATTTTTTTTTCTCAGCTCTGTTGTAGCACTTACCACCTTTTATTGTAATCATTAGCTATTATGGGTTGTCTCCTATCACATTATTATTTTCCACACCATGTTGCACACCTGCTGGACAGTTAATATTAATTTTCCCTGACAGAAGTTATGAACAGAGCATATTACTAGATCTTATGCTTTTTGACTTCTTACCCAGTACTCTTTTTATTCTGTACCTACTGTTTTTTGATACAACCATCCTGCATAAGAATGCAGTAAATCTGCTTTACTACACATGCTTCCCATTTATCTCAGAATATTAAACAAATCTGTTCTTATGGGCTCAGATTTAATTAATAATTTTTGCTGTTTCATCAAGGGTATTCTTTAGTGAAACTGGCTGTTTGCTTTGTCTTGTTTTGAACTGTGAATACGAGGTGATGATTATTAGTAGAGCTCAGAACCACTGCCTTCACTCATCCTAAGGCAACGGCAGTTTTACCCAGGGCTGCTTTTGTATCATCAGTGTAAGTGGCAATACCGTGGAAAAGGTAAATGATGTTTTCGTGTTACTATTGAGCCCCCTGAAGCAGTATGGGGGACTCCCAGAGATCTGTGGACCACCCTTGAGGATGGAGCCAAGAGACATGTTACTTGGAGATCAGGAAAAGAAGTAGAGACTTGGGGGGAAAGACTCTTGAAACTAGCAAAATTGCCATATTTTTATCTCAAAATTTACTATGTTGAGCAAGCTGACAGTTGATAAAGTTTGGGCATACTTCCTCTACTGATAGGAAAGTACATTGAATTTGGGTACTTTAACATTAAGGTGTCTGGGTGCGCTTAGTCGTGACTATGGACTGTAGTCCGCCACAGGTTACAGTCTATCCATGGGATTTTTCCAGGCAAGAATAGGGAGTGGGTTGCCATTTCCTTCTCCAGGGAATCTTCCTAACCCAGGGATTGCACCCATGTCTCCTGAAGTGGCAGGTGGATTCCTTACCACTGAGCCACCAGGAGGGCCTCAAAATTAAAATAGAAACTGTTATTTTTTCTCCTCATGGATGTGGTTTTTCTAGGAGAAGAGATCAACTTTGGAAAATTCATCTCAAAACCCTCAGAAGGAACAACACTAAGGGTTGAAGACCTTGTAAAACAGTATTTTCAAACTGCGGAGAAGGTAATTTCTTAATTACAGTTCTCCATTTGAATTAGTGGTGATCTTATAATAACAGATTTCAATTTAGGATATGTATAATTGACAGTTTAAACAAAATGAATCCTCAGAATGTTTTCATGAAGTAAGTAGGGTGATAATCAGTTACACTCATTTATAGTTATTATATATCAAGAAAAATAACTGCTTAATTAATGTTAGATATTAACACCACAATTATTGCATATTATTGTTGTTATCCTCTTTCTTTTTACCTCTGCTACATAAGTTTGAATCTGGGATTTAATTTTCTTGCATCAGGATACAATTTCAGAATTGCTTTATTATATAGCCACAGGATGGTGATGCTACTCTTATTATCATAAGTATATGCCATTTTGAGATTCTCTGGTTATGTTATCTTCCTGTTGCTGCCGAAATAAATTTAGTGATTTAAAACAATGTAAACTTAGTGGTTTAAAACAATGTAAATTTATTATTTTAACAGTCTTGTAGGTCAGAAATTCATTCTTCTCCGTGGACTAAAATTGAGATATTAGCAGGGCTGTGTTCCTTTTTGGAAGCTGTAGAGTAGAATTCATTTTCTCAACTTCTCCAGCTTCTGGCTGTTCCTACCTTACTTGGCTCAAGGCCCCTTCTTTCATCTTCAAAGCAAGCAACATTGTTTCTGCCTTGCTGTCTTTCCCCAGATACAACTCTCTGACTTCCTTCTGTGTCCCACTTCTGTGTCCCACTTCTGCTATGAAGGATGCTTGTGATTATACTGAGCCCACCCGGATAGTCCCTGCTCATCTCTGTTTTGTATCTAGCTGATTAGCAATCTTAATTCTGGTTGTAACCTTAATTCTTCTTTGCTATGTAATATATTCATGGGTCCTAGAGGTTAGGATGTGGACATCTTTGGGGGACCACTATTCTGCCCTGGTGAAGGAAATGGAAGCCCACTCCAGTATTCTTTCCTGGGAAATCCTGTGGACAGAGGAGTCTGATGGGCTACAGTCCATGGGGTCACAAAGAGTCAGACACAACTGAATGACTAAACAGCAAACAGTTCGGCCTTCCATGCTGGTCAACCTAATCTGATCATCAGTCAGCTCCCATTTCTGCACTCTGTGTCCCACTCAGACCTCTCTGTTTTCATAGGTCCTGAACTCTACTCCTGTTTCTTGTTTATACTTTGGTGTTGTTGGCCTGTAATATTTGTAGCCTTAATTACTGTTCTTTGTTTTCTTTTGCTTTGCTTCATTTTTCCTCCAGTAACTAGATAACTTTTTTGTCTTTTTCCTTGATTCTGTATTTTTCCTTATGTAGAATTGTTTTGAAGGGAAAATACTGTTTTCTGCATCAGCAAATACTGTTTTCTGTCTCTTACAGAACGTACAGCTCTCACTTCTAACAGAAAGGGGAATGGGTGAAGCAGTACAAGAATTTGTGGACAAGGAAGAAAAAGATGCCATAGAGGAATTAGTGAAATATCAGTTGGAAAAAACACAGCGATTTCTTAAAGAACGTCATATTGATGCACTAGAAGATAAAATCGATGAAGAGGTGAATAATGTGGGGGTGAAAAATCTAATATTTAGATAGTCTCTCCTTAAGAGTTGCTCTGCATTTCTCTCTGGTAAATCACTACTTCTGTGATTTGTTCAGTTTCCTCATCTATAAAATTGAGATCACAAAATGAGGATTAAATTATAAAATGTCTAATAAGTGTCTAGAATACAGTCTCAAAAATGATTGATACCTAGTGAATGTTAAGTGCTTTAAAATGAACCTCATAGGGCGAAAATGTCTACTTCAATTTTTTAGTAAGTTTTGACTGAGATTTTGAATTTCACTTAGAAAATGCAGTTCCTGTAAGCATAAAGGCAGAGGAAAAACTCTTTAGATTTAACTACATAAAAAATTTTGAATGTTTGCATGTTAGATTGTCAAAAAAATAAAATTTTTTGACATTGTACGAGTATGGAAAACATACTCGTTTGTGGGCAGAATGAGAGGTTAATATTCTTAATATAATGTTAAAAGGCTTTTATGAATCTTAAGATTACTAAACATTTCAATAAAATAATAAACAGAGGACCTGAATAGGTAGTTCACAAAATAAATACAAATGGCTAATAAGCAGACCTGAATAGGTGGTTCACAAAAGAAATACAAATGGCTAATAAGCATATGAAAATGGTATTTAACCTATGATAATCAGAGAAACTCAAATTAATTTTTTATTTGTCAAAGTGGCAATGATTTGTTAAAGATATTTAGTACCCTGCTGGTAGAGTATTGAGTTTGAATAGCTGCACTATAAAGCATTTTAGCAGTGTATGTCAAGAGGCTTAAGATTTGCCCTTTAATTCAACCCTAGGAAATTTTCTTAAGACAATAATGAGGTAGAGATTTGAATGAGATGTAATTTATCTCAGTGTTACCTACAGGGGAGAAATCAGAAGTGTTTTGGTAAAATAAATGTTGGCACATAGATACTATAGAATACTATGTGTATGTGCTAAGTTACTTCAGTTGTGTCCGACTCTTTGCAACCCTGTGGACTAGGACTCTCCAGGTTCCTCTGTCCATGGGATACTCCAGGCAAGAATAGTGGAGTGGGTGTTACCATGCCCACCTCTAGGAGATCTTGCCTATCCAGGAATTGAGCCTATGTCTCTTGAGTCTCCTGCATTGGCAGGTGGGTTCTTTACCACTGGTGCCACCTGGGAAACCCATAGAATACTATGCAGCTATTAAAAATTATATTTTAAGAGCATGGAAAAGCATTTTCAGTGTTAAGTGGGAAAAGAATGCCAAAGAAATAAAACTACAGTGTGATCCCAATTATTTTTATTTTCTATGTGAGTATATCTATGTGTGTATGTGAAAAAGTGGAAGAAAATATTCCAGAGGTTATCAGTGGTTATTTCAGGTAGTAGGATTATAAGGGATCATTTCCTCTGTTTTCCAAATTCCCTCTAAGCAGAAGAACAAAGTATTATTTTTAAAACTCATTCCACTTGACTTTTATTTTTGTGCTTTTAATTATTTAACATAATTCTTTTAAAGCCTAATGATGTCAGCTAGTATACAACCAGTAATATTAAATGCCAGGTACTTTTACAGGGAAGGCAGATAATTCACACTTTAAAACCCCTTACTCTGTGATTCTGGATGTGTTAGGTTCATAAATTTTTAGCGTGGATAGATTTCTCAGTTAAGTGTCATAAATATAATATGACCATCCCCCACTAAATGTAAAATGCAAAGCTATAAAATTCCTAGGAGATAATGTAGAAGAACCTAGATGAACTTGTGTATGGGAATGACTTTTAGATTCAGCAGCAAAAGCATGATTCATTAAAGAAGTAATTGATAATCTAGACTGCATTAGAATTTAAAACTTTTCCTCTACAAAAGACTAAAAAGAATAAGAAGCCACAGACTGGGAGAAAATAGTTGCAAAAGAAACATCTGATGAGGGATTATTATCTAAAATATGCAAAAATCTCTCAAAATTCAACAATAAGAAAATTTTAAAAATCCAATTAAAAAATGGACCAGAGACCTTGACAGACCAAGATAGACCATTGGCAAGTGAGCATATGAAAAGATGCTCCACATCTCATGTCATTAGGGAAATGAAGGTACTACACACTTATCGGAATGGCCAAACTCCTGAACACCAACAGCACCAAATGCTGGTGAGGACATAGTGCAACAGGAACTCTTATGTTGCTAGTGGGAATGCAGAATGATATAGTCACTTTGGAAGACAGTCGGGCAGTTTCTTATAAAAGTAAACACACTCTTCCCGTGCTCTCAGCAATGATGCTCCTTGGTATTTACCCAACAGAGATGAAGACTTATGTCCAAACAAAACCTTGCACATGGTATTTATAGCAGTTTTATTCATAACTGCCAAAATTTGGAAGCAACCAAGATGTACTTCAGTAGGGAAATGAATAAGTGAACTGTGAAATATCTAGACAAGGAAGTGTTATTCTGTACTAAAATGAAATGACCTATCAAGCATTTAAAAGACATGGAGGAACCTTAAATGCATATTACCAAGTGAATGAAGCCAGTCTGAAAAAGTAACTTGATGTACTGAACATGACTTCTTACTGTGTAACATTCTGGAAAAGGTAAAACTATGGGCTTGGTAAAAAGATGTGGTTGGGTGGGAGTAGGGTGAGAGGATGAATAGATAGATTCACAGAGGTTTTTTAGAACAGAGAAACTACGCTGTATCAAACTAAAGTGGTAGATTATACATGTATACATTACATTTGTCCAGACTCAGAATGCACAGCACCAAGAGTGAATTTTAAGGTAAATTCTGGAGTTTGGGTGATACAGAGTTTGGAGTGTGGAGTGTCAGCTGAACAGTTCTGGTGGGGGATGTTGATATTAATAGGGGAGGCTGTGTATGTGTGGGACAGGGTGTATGGGAAATCTAGGTAACTTCCTTTTAATTTTGTTGTGAACCCAAGCTACTCTAAAAAAAATAAATAAATGAAACAAGTCCCCCTCCTCATACTCTACCCTCCAAAAAGACCATCTACACCTGGAGTGACATCATGACTTTTGACAGAGAGAGAGAGAGAGAGTGTGTGTGTGTGTGTGTATGTGTGTGTGTAGCATTGGGGCTAAGTGTATGGACTGCAGACTGGATGACCTTACTTGCTATGGAACTGTCAGTGGGCTATTTTAATATCTCTGCCTCATCTACGAAATAGGGATAATAGAACTACCATCAAAGTTGTGAGGATTAAAATAATACATGTAAGTCCTCAGTACACTGGCACATAATGCCTGCTCTGTATTTTTTCCCTGATTCTCATTTCTCATCTGTGAATGACTCAGTGCTTTTGGTATATCATATGCCACCTGGAGTACTATTACGTGCTATGCTATCTTTTAAAAAACAATTATTTTTCCTATATTTTGCCCCTTTTACTGAATCATAACATACATGCTGCTATTTAACAAAACTCTGGTGCCTAGATCTTATTTCCCTTTAGCTCTTACTCTGCTTCTTTGTTCATTTTTCACAGCAGAATTTTTTTCTATATTTGCTGCTCAGAATCTTTGCTTTTATTTTTCTCTTAAACCTATTCAGTCGGGTTTTGACCCCATCTTTCTAGTGAATTTACTCTGGTCAAAGTACCAGTGACCTCCAGTGCTAAATTTACTGTCCTTTCTCCATCTTAAATCTCACTTGACCACTTCTTAATGCCTTTTTTTCCATTGGCTTTTAGGGCTCCACACTCTTCTGGTTGTCTTCCCACCTCATTATCTGTGTCTTCTGTCTCAGTCTCTATTGATTCCTCTCACCTCTCTAACCTGCTTACATTGGAGTCTCCAGAATTCAGTCCTTTGACCCCTTCTTTATCTACACATTCCTTTTGTATTCTCATCCAACTTCCTGGGTTTAAATACCAACGTCAGTTTGGTGATGACTTTTCAGAAGTCTAGCCCAGAACTCTTCTGTCAGCTCAAGTCTTCTGTAGCCAAGAGCCTGCTGAATGTTCCCACTCAGGTGTTCAGGAGACCTTCTCAGCTTCCAGCTTTCCCAATCTGAGCCACTGATCCTTAGCCCCTAGTCTACCTGTAAGGTTCTAGTGGAAGCACCATTCTTTCATTTGCTCAGGCGATCAACCTTGAAGTCATCCTTGATTCCTTTCTTCCTGTCACCTGTATCCTGCCTGGAAATCCTTTAACTCTACCTTCAGAATCTGTACTGTTTGTGACAGAATGTGAATGTTTCTCACCACCTCCATCACTATCAGTGGTCTAAGGCATGGCTCTTTCTACTTTAGTTACTCCTGTTGCCTCCAAACTGGTCCCCCTCTTCTGCCCGTGTTTCTTGTCCTCCACCGTTCTATCCTCAGTTCCGCTGTTGGTGGTCCTAAAGTAAATCAGATGAAGTCACTCCTGCCAGAGAAGAAAAAGCCCTTACAGTTGTTCCCAAGGCCTTACTGGGTCTGGTTTCTGTAACTTCAGCCACTTGTCTGCTCAAGCCCAGCATCGTCCTTGCTGTTTTAAACATACAGTGTTTCTGCCCTGGTGCCTTTGCATGTATTCTTTCTTTTGATTGGAATGATTTCCCCCAGGTACTTGTGAAGTTCATTCCCTACTTTTAAAATCCTTGCCACTTTATCACTTTATTACCTTCTCAGTGAGAAATTTGATGATCTCCTGTAGCCTCTCCTTTGCACTCCCTGTCCCTCTTCCTGCATTATTTCTCTGAGAGCACGTAACACCTTTTGCAAAAATTTCACAGGTTCACATACTTGAAAGGACTCTTAAGACTCCACTGAGCATACTCAAGGTTTTTATTTAAAGGCAGCTGGTATAGTTTGGCAGGAGGGAGGAGTATAGGCAGGCATTAGGGATCTGGGAAATGCCAGGCATCCACTCCTCCTCTCCTTATGTGCACATTGTGCACCCAGGACTGGATGGATAGCAGAAGTTGACAGGGTTTTTTTTCCTGCCCCTCTGGTCACATAAGCCATGCTAACTGCTCATCCAGGTAGGAAACCATCAGTAAATTGACACTGGGAATGCCAGAGGCTCCTCAGAGGTAAGGACAGAGTTTTCCCTGTCTGCTGCTAAGTCACTTCAGTCGTGTCCGACTCTGTGCAACCCCATAGATGGCAGCCCACCAGGCTCCCCTGTCCCTGGGATTCTCCAGGCAAGAACACTGGAGTGGGTTGCCATATCTTTCTCCAATGCATGAAAGTGAAGTCACTCAGTCATGTCCGACTCTTCGTGACCCCATGGACTGCAGCCTACCAAGCTCCTCCATCCATGGGATTTTCCAGGCAAGAGTACTGGAGTGGGGTGCTATAGCTGATCCCAACTACACTTCATCCCATATACCTTCTAAAATACAATATAGCTTATTTTGTTTCTGATTTTCTAACACAGACACATACACGGGTATAAGCTCCTTGAGGGCAGACTTTCTGACTCTTGTTCATTGTTGTATTCTCTACCCCTGTAGTAGTACCTGGTACTTAGTGGCTTGTAAATACGTGCCGAGTAAATTATTAAATAAATGGAGCATGTCTCCAGCTGCATAACTAAATTGTAAGAGCTTTGTGAGCAGCAACTGGTAACAAAGGAAGCTCTGTATCCTTCATGGCACCAGGACCAGGGTTTGCAATCATTAAACTTTCAGTGGTTGACTGTTAACAAAATGGATCTTCAAGGGCCCACCCATTTGGGACACTATTTTAAAGAGCCTCCTGGATGACTTACAGTCAGGAGCCTAAGGATAATTTGTGTAGTGTAATAACTCAAACCTGTTAAAAGAGAGGTTTTTGTTCTTAGCTATTTTACTGAAGTATAACACCCATAGGACATTGCAGGTTCTTCCTCTGTAGTCTGACTGGCTGTTTTTCAATAACAGGGGCCATTTTGGCAGCAGGTAATATAATTTTGCTTATTGCCAGTTTTTCTTAGAGTACATCTCTGAATTTTTAATGTAAGTCACTGGAGGAGGCAATGGCAGCCCACTCCATTTCTCTTGCCTGGAAAATCCCATGGGTGGAGGAGTCTGGTAGGCTGCAACCCATGGGGTCGCTAAGAGTCGGACATGACTGAGCAACTTCACTTTCACTTTTCACCTTAATGCATTGGATAAGGAAATGGCAACCCACTCCAATGTTCTTGCCTGGAGAATCCCAGGGATGGGGGAGCCTGGTGGGCTGCCGTCTATGGGGTCACATAGAGTCGGACACGACTGAAGTGACTTAGCAGCAGCACTGGGAAAATATGACTTTAATCTTTTGTGAAACAAAACTATACTTGAATTTCCAAGTTTTATGTTGAAATAAAAAGCATCTGTTAAGCAGTTTTGTATTTACATAACAGACATGTTTGTAACATATTTGTGAATTTTTCTGTTACAATCCAGGTCCGTCGTTTCAGAGAAAGCCGACAAAAGAATACGAATGAAGAAGATGATGAAGTTCGAGAGGTAATTTTGCTGTTAGTTGCTTTGCATATGTGTCAGCTTGTTAAATCAGAATAACTAGTAGGTTTACATAGTCTACAGGATCTTGGTTTGGTGGGTGGGACTGAGTAGGGGTTGCTGATGACAGCTGCCTTTGACTTATTCCAGTTCAACCTACAAATATTCTGGTTGCTGATATTCTCTTTTTAACCTTCTGCTATTGTTGAAAACTTAACTAATTGTTGATACGTGTATGGAGTGGGAGGGCAGGGGGCAGGAATAATTATTTGAAGAGTTCTTATTAGTCAAAATAATTCCCAACTGCTATTAGAGCATCTTATCAGTATAAGGTAAAACCTTACCCACTGAGCTGATATTGTTTGCAGCAAAAAAGAAATTTAGTGTTTTGGTTAGCAGTGTCATTAAAGGTAAATACACAGTGTCCACTGGTCTTTCTAAACTGTCGAAATTTGCTTGATTGCCTTCATCACTGTCTTTTCCATCTCTTTGTAGATTAGGAATTTGAGGTTAGCAGCTGTAAACTTAAAGTTTGGGCCTCTGTCTGGTACTTGGTGAATTCATGATTGAAATTCAAATTGAAATATATTTTCCTATTTTCTAA
>SJYQ01000158.1:130404-142019 GCA_006410935.1 Redunca redunca | reverse complement strand
TGTAAGTGTTGGATGATTGCTGTCTAGTACTTAAAAATTATTTTATCAATTATTTATTTTGGACTTTTGATTACTTTCCTTCAGCATTTTCTATAGTACCTGTTATGGGTAGCCATTGTGTTTTTTATTAGGGATATAAACATGAAAAAGATGGCCTGGGTCCCCCAGAGAGTCTCAGTTTAGTACGTGAGACAGAGATATGCAGAAAGAAAAATTTAAACCTTATGACCAGAAGTTTCATCCTCACTGACTTCATACAACTGTCCCATTAGTCCATTTTCGTTCCCTAAATATTTCAGAACTATAGCTGACAGGTGTACTCTTGCCTGGAGAATCCCAGGGACGGGGGAGTCTGGTGGGCTGCCATCTATGGGGTCACACAGAGTTGGACACAACTGAAGCAACTTAGCAGAACCAGCAGCAGCAGCTGACAGGTGGTGAATTGGAAAGAGCTGGAATTGCTCACAAGGACCACAACCTTGTCTAACTCAATGAAACTATAAGCCACTCTGTGTAGGGCCACTCAAGATAGATGGGTTATGGTGGAGAGTTCTGACAAAACGTGGTCCACTGGAGAAAGGCATGGCAAACCACTTTAGCATTCTTCCCTTGAGAATCCCATGAAAAGTATGAAAGGCACAAAGATCTGACACTGAAAGATGTACTCCCCAGGTCTGCAGGTGCCCAGTATGTTATTGGAAAAGAGTGGAGAAGTAACTCCAGAAAGAATGAAGAGATGGAGCCAAAGCAAAAACAACACCCAGCTGTGGATGTGACTGGTGATGGGAGTAAACTCTGATGTTATAAAGAAGAATATTGCATGGGAACCTGGAATGTTAGGTCCATGAATCAAGGTTAAACTAGAAGTGGTCAAACAAGAGATGACAAGAGAGAACATCAACATTTTAGGAATCAGTGCACTAAAATGGACTGGAATGGGTGAATTTAATTCAGGTGACCTTTGTATCTACTACTGTGGGCAAGAATCTGTTAGAAGAAATGGAGTATCCCTTATAGTCCATAAGAGTCTGAAATGAAGTACTTGGGTACAATCTCAAAAATGACATAATGATATCTGTTCGTTTCCAAGCTAAGCCGTTCAATAACACAGTAATCCAAGTCTATGTCCTGATCAGTAGTGCTAAAGAAGCTGAAGTTGACTGGTTCTATGGAAGTATATAAGACCTGCTATATCTAACACCCAAAAAAGATGTTCTTTTCATTTTAAGGGACTGGAATGCAAAAGTAGGAAGTCAAGAGATAACTGGAGAAACAGGCAAGTTTAGCCTTGGAGTACACAATAAAGCAGGTCAAAGGCTAACAGAGTTTGGCCATGAGAACTCACTTGTCATAGCAAACACCTACTTCCAACAACATAGGAGATGACTCTACACATGGACTTCACCAGATGGTCAATCCCGAAATCGGATTGTGCCGGGAGCCAGCACGGGAGATCCCACCCATGACAAGGTCATGTGGGGAGGCCTGATGGGCAAGGTGAGTCAGGCGTCAGGGGTTCCCCCTGGATTTTCCTGAACATCTACCCCCCAAAACGAGAGTCAGCCTGATTTTATTGTTCTGTACCTTCCACTCTTCTGACACTCTCTGGAAAGAGTTAACTCAGGGCTTCAGTTAACAGTCTCCTGCAAAAGGAGTGTCTCAGCTCAAACCCGTCTGATGGCTCTCTAACTTGCCTGACAGTTAGAGACTTTTACAATTTGTGGATTGTTTACAGCCCCCCAACCACAAGAGGCACAAAGCTTAAAGCATCTTGAAATACAGAGCCTTTTCTAAGAGCTAAAAATCATATTGGTAATGGGTTTTCACTGTTGACTCAATGTTTGCTGCCAGGCCTCCATATTCTTTATCTTTTAGGTACCTGGGAGGATATTAATCAATGTAATCGGGATATAGAAATAGGAATATAGTAGTTTTGATGTTAGCAAAACTAGACTTTTGAGTTAATTACTTTTCTTTGTTATGTATCACTGCACTCCTCTTGTATCCTTGCTATGTAAGAATGTAACTTTATTTAGTGCTGAGAGTGGCACCAGACATTGGGAAGATCAACACAAATAAGTCTTCTTGTTGACAAACCCTTATCAGAAAAAAGGCTGTAAAATGTTAATTGGCCCTCTGGCTAGAAGGTGATGTAAATCACCTAAGACTTGTGTATACAACTAGGTATGCAGAGAGAAAAGCCTGGTTTTGATGAGTCTGGGCTGCTAACGCTGCATAACTTCGTGTTACCCATTGATCTCCATGTACTATCAAAAGTATAAAAAGCCTTCTGAACAATAAAGGATGGACCAGTTTTTCAGACTAGTCTCTCGACCTAGTTTCTTGGAAATCTGGCTCCCCCCGTGTCTCTTTCTCACTTTCCCTCCCTCCTTTTCTGGCTGAATTCCCATCTGGAACGAGAAGGCTCGCCAAGTCTACTTACTTGTCCCGGCTTTTAAGTTCCATGAGAGAGAGAGCCCAAGGCGGGGCACTCTCCGATATTCAAATGGGCGGTGGTGGCCCAACATAGATGGTGCAAATCTCTTGCTCTGAGATTTTATTGGCTTTCACCATAAACCAAATTATTCAGCCTCTTTTCTCCGCTGAATTTTCTTACTATGCTGTTGCTTCCTACTCTCTTTATATTTCTATATAAATAAGTTTTTCCTCATCCTATCCATCTCCCCTTCGAATCACCCTGGATCCACTGGGGCTGGACCCCGGCAGGATTGATTATATTCTTTGCAGCCAAAGATGTAGAAGCTCTATATAGTCAGCAAAAACAAGACCAGGATCTGATTGTGGCTCAGATCATGAACTCCTTATTGCCAAATTCAGACTTAAATTGAAGAAAGTACTAGACCATTGAGGTATGATCTAAATCAAATCCCTTAGGATTATACAGTGGAAGTGACAAAGATTCAAGGGATTAGATCTGATAGACAGAGTGCCTGAAGAACTATGGATGGTTTGTGACATTGTACAGGAGGCAGTGATCAAGACCATCCCCAAGAAAAAGAAATGCAAAAAGGCAAAATGGCTGTCTGAGGAGGCCTTACAAATAGCTGAGAAAAGAATAGAAGCAAAAAGAGGAGAAAAGGAAAGATATACCCATTTGAATGCAGAGTTCCAAAAAATAGCAAGGCGAGATAAGAAAGCCTTCCTTAGTGATCACTGCAAAGAAATAGAGGAAAACAATAGAATGGGAAAGACTAGAGAGCACTTCTGGAAAATATAGATACCAAGGGAACATTTCGTGCAAAGATGGGCACAATTAAGGACAGAAATGGTATGGACCTAATAGAAGCAGAAGATATTAAGAAGAGGTGGCAAGAATACACAGAAGCACTATATAAAAAATATCTTCATGACTGAGACAACCACGATGGTGTGATCACTCACCAAGAGCCAGACATCATGGAATATGAAGTCAAGTGGGCCTTAGGAAGCATCACTATGAACAAAGCTAGTGGAGGTGATGGAATTCCAGCTGAGCTAATTTAAATCCTAAAAGTTGATGCTGTGAAAGTGCTGAACTCAATATGCCAGCAAATTTGGAAAACTCAGCAGTGGCCACAGGCCGGGAAAAGGTCAGTTTTCGTTCCAATCCCAGAGAAAAGAAATGCCAAAGAATGTTAACAACTACTGCACAATTGCACTCATCTGACACGCTTCAAAGTAGTGCTCAAAATTCTCCAAGCTGGACTTCAACAGTATGTGAAGCGTGAACTTCGAGATGTTCAAGCTGGATTTAGGAAAGGCAGAGGAACCAAAGATCAAATTGCCAACATCCGTTAGATCATTGAAAAAGCAAGAGAGTTCCAGAAAAACATCTACTTTTGCTTTATTGATGACGCCAAATCCTTTGACTGTGTGGATCACAACAAACTGTGGAAAATTCTTAAAGAGATGGGAATACCAGACCACCTGACCTGACTCCTGAGAAATCTGTATGCAGGACAAGGAGCAACAGAACTGGGCATGGAACAATAGACTGGTTCCAAATTGGGAAAGGAGTATATCAAGGCTGTATATTGTTACCTGCTTATTTAACTTATATGCAGAGTACATCATGAGAAATGCTGGACTGGATGAAACACAAGCTGGAATCAAGATTGCCGGGAGAAATATCACTAACCTCAGATATACAGATGATACCACCCTTTTGGCAGAAAGTGAAGAACTAAAGAGCGAGAGTAAAAAAGTTGGCTTAAAGCTCAACATTCAGAAAACGAAGATCATGACATCTGGTCCCATCACTTCATGGGAAATAGATGGGGAAACAGTGTCAGACTTTATTTTTTGGGGCTCCAGAAGCACTGCAGATGGTGACTGCAGCCATGAAATTAAAAGACGCTTGATCATTAAAAGCTATGACCAACCTAGACAGCATATTAAAAGGCAGACATTACTTTGCCAAGAAAGATCTGTCTCGTCAAAGCTATAGTTTTTCCAGTAGTCGTGTATGGACGTGAGAGTTGGACTATAAAGAAAACTGAGCACCGAAGAATTGAGGCTTTTGAACTGTGTTGTTGGAGAAGACTCTTGAGAGAGAGTCCCATGGACTGCAAGAAGATTCAACCAGTCTATTCCAAAGGAAGTAAGTCCTGAATATTGATTGGAAGGACTGATGCAAAAGGTGAAACTCCAATATTTGGCCACGTGATGTGAAGTAGTTCATTTGAAAAGACCCTGATGCTGGGAAAAATGGAAGGTGGAAGGAGAAGGGGACGACAGAGGACGAGATGGTTGGATGGCATCACTGACTCAGTTGACATGAATTTGAGTAAACTCTGGGAGTTGGTGATGGACAGTAAAGTCTGGTGTTCTGTAATCCATGGGGTCACAAAGAGTTGGACACGACTGAGTGACACCAAACTGAACCGAAGTGATACTATTTAGAACTTGACTAATGAAGTTCGAGGCTTTCCCAAGGTGTAATCACAGCTTTGTAGAATTATTTAGCTCAGAACATGAATCCCAGTATCATACTTAAATTACTTAAACAGACAAACAAAAGCATTAGTTTTTCCTTTAGAGATAAAAAACACGCTTTAATGTCTTGTTTACATAGAAAAACTCTCAAGTATTTTCTTTGATTGTAGGTTCCTATTTAAATAAAAAGCCAAATATCAGTAGTAAATATTTTAGGCTTTGCTGGCCATCTGTGGTATATGTCACTTTTTTTTTTTTTAACAGCCCTTTAAAAATGTAGAAACTGTTCTTAGTCTGATCCAAAGTTCATAGTTGGACNNNTGGACTGGCCTCTGATATCTTTTTTATGTTCTATCTGAATTTGATTCAGGGTTGATATCTTTTTTTAAGCTATAATACCAAGTGCTATTTTAATGGAGTGAAGAGGCAGCCAGTAGGATGAGAGAAAATATTTGCAAATCATATATCTGATAAAGGATTAATAACCAGAATATATAAAGAGCTCTAAAATTCAACAAAACAAACCTGTTTTAAAAATGGACAGAGGGCTTTCCTAGATATTTCTTTAAAGAGATACATTTACCCATTAAGCACAGAAAAGATCCTCAATACCACTAAACACTAGGGAATAGTGATCAAAACCATTAGATATACTTTGTATCCCTTTGAATGGCTGTTCTCCAAGAAATTAGAAGGTAACAAATAATGGCAAGAAAATGGAAAAATGGGAACCCCTGTGCATTGCTGCTGCTGCTGCTGCTGCTGCTGCTGTCACTTCAGTCGTGTCCAAGTCTTTGTGACCCCATAGATGGCAGCCCACCAGGCTCCCCTGTCCCTAGGATTCTCCAGGTAAGAACACTGGAGTAGGTTGCTATTTCCTTCTCCAATGCATGAAAGTGAAAAGTGAAAGAAGTCGCTCAGTCGTGTCTGACTCTTAGGGACCCCATGGACTGCAGCCCACCAGGCTCCTCTGTCCTTTGGATTTTCCAGGCAAGAGTGCTGGAGTGGGTTGCCCATGCATTGCTAGTGGGAAGATAAAAGCTACTGTGGAAAACAGTATGATGATTCCTCAGAAGGTTAAACATGGAATTGCTCTATGAGCTTTACAAATCTAAAGTGGTGAAAAATTATTTCTTACTGTTGTTTTTAATTCATACTTTTTTTTATTACTAGTAAGTCTGAACAGTTTTTATAAGTTACATATATGAAACACTTTGTCATGTTCTTCTTTACATAGAGTATTTTTTTTTTGCCTAAGTCATTGGCCTTTCTCTAATTGATAAGAGCACTCAGGTGAAAGCGTGTGCACACTCATAGAGTGTTTGTGTAGCAGAGTTAGGGGTTTTTGTCATGTAAAAGAGGTCCTGAGGGTTGTTGTTTGTTTAAATCTGGAATAGGTAATGAATCAAAAGCTTTTTTGGCATCTGTGAAGATACGCTTGTGGGGTTCTTCCTCCTGTGTTCTGTTAATATGGTGAATTATATTATTTTCTATTTTATTATTGACACATCCTTAGTATCAGTTTAGGAACCCCCTGGTAATGGGTGTACTGGTTTTTCAATGTGCCCCTGGATTCCTTTTGTTTGCTTTGATATTCATGAGTAAGATACTGTAATTTTTCTTCTGTGCATGCAGTCTTGTCAGTTTTTGGTACCATGTTATGCTGGCTTTATAAAAACAAATTGGCCAGCTTTCTTTCTTAATGCTATCGAAATAGCCATGGAATCATCTGTTCTTTGAAGATTTGGTAGAATTTACCTGTGAAACTCTCTGGTTGTGGTCATTTTCTGGAGTGTAGATCTTTTAATAATTTTCTCAAAATGTTGTTTGTTAATTAGTCTGTTGAGACTGTCTTGGTTTAGTTGAGGTCATTTATTTTCCAAATTACTTAGAATTGAGTAGAGTGCTTTGTCATAATACTTTTAATTTTCCTTAGATCTTTCCCCTCCTCCATTCTCACTTCTTTGCTTTAATTTAACAATTCATTTTAAAGTAGTTTCATCTGTTCTGATATTCAGTATTTTTATTATAATTTTCTAGATATTCTGTACTTTTTGTTTTATTTTGCAATTTGAAGTCAGGGTATTTTAATTTTTAATTTTATTGCGCTGTGATGAGAAAGTATGATATTCTTTTTTGCTATTTAGAATTGATCTTTTTCTTAGCATCCCATTGTATATCAGTTAAACCATTTCATGGGGTCTTGAAAAGAAGTATATTATTTATTTTCAGAGTACAGTGTTCAACATGTATCAGTTACATCTACCTTAGTATGTAATTTAGGTCTTTAGTACATTTTTTAATGTACTGTTATTTATGGTAGTTTTATTCTATAAAGTCAGTACAAACACTGAGTGAGTATTTAACTTACTGCTTCAAGAAGAAATACAAGAAAAGGCTCTTGCTAGCCACTGGTTACAAAATCTTTGCTAACTGATTAATGCAGTACCTTTTTTGTGTTTCTGTTCGAGGATACCTTATTCAGTATGTGTCATTGATTCGTTAACATTGAACTTGTGGCCAATAGCTCTGTAACTCATGCCTGAATGACGCTTATCTGACAAGTGTATTTCCTCCACAAGGCATGTCTTAGCTTCCTGCACTTAGGAACAGTAAACCAATACTTCAGCAGTACAACAGGGGCCATTTTAAAAGTAAAATCACCATCCAAAAGCACAAAATTGTGAACAACATGGCATTACATGTGTTCCAAAAAGGACACTCATTTGTAAGTACGACAGCTGAAACCAGAAGGCTGAGTGTCACATTGTTTGACATCATCTGGAAATGTGTGTTTCAGGCAATTAAAAATTTTCACCACTCTGCACATGCCCATAAATGACCACAAAAACATTAGGAGTATTGTTTGGGGCTTACAAAAACATTTTGGCAAGTAGGTGAATTAGCATATATGGGATGTGAAAATTATGAGGATTGGCCATACTTTATCTGGGACAAGAAAGATGAATTGAAATCTTTAGTTTGTTTCTTTTTTTTCTTTATGTTTTTTGTTGTATTCCCTGAAGTTTTTTCTTTTTGAGTTGTAATGCCATGTTGAGTGCTTGTAGTGAGTTAGCTGTTCCACTCCAGCAAATGCCTCATCGTGAAGCTAGGTTCCCTCCACCACCACTTCACTCCTGCTTCTACCCTGCCTGCTTTGTTCTCATCTCCTCAGTTAGCCCTGTCTGTCCATAGCTGCCTGTTTTTAGACCCAGAACTTGTCATTCTAAGCAAGAGAGACTGTTGTCATGGTCTCTTGGGAGGGATAGATCAATTGTGGAGCTCTGTACACTGTCTGAAACTCTTCAACTTTCTCCGTTAGCCAAGCCAGATATTCACTCTCCTACCCATTAACTCTTCCTCCTAGGCTTTGTGTTTTGTGGGTAGAGCATTTTTCTAAATTCATTGAAAACATTAAAAAAAAATTTTGTTCTTCTTGTTACATTTTCATAGATTTAAAGGAAGAGATCAGAGCAGCATTTCTCTTTTTGTTTTTAATCAGGAAATCTATAGTCACTTCAGAGTTATTCAGGATAGTTCATTAAGTCTCAAACTGGTTTTTTTTAGACAGTTTCTTTTTAAGTTAAAATTTGTTAAATTAAAATCTTGATCCTAAAGGTTTTTATCCTTTTCCAGGCTTTCAGTTTTGTTCTACTTAACTCTTTATATATATATTTGTAAGAAATTATTGCTTACGTTTTTCTGATTATAAAAGTCATATTTTAGAAAATGTATATTGTAGCAAATTTGTAATATTCAATAATAATGAAGAAGAGAAAGGCACCCTAAAAATGTCATCATTCAGAGATAGAAGCTATTTTTCATGAGGTTTTTTCTTGTTATTATTTATCAATAGCCCATTGTATAGAGAAGTTCAGATGATGACAGTCTCAAAAATGGTGGTGTTGAATTAGGCGTGTGTGCACATGTACTAAGTCGGTTCCATCATGTCCAACTCTTTGCAACTCTATGGACTGTAACCCACCAGGTACCTCTGTCCTTGGGATTTTCTCCTCTTGTTTTCCTGACAAGAGGATGTTGTCAGGCCCTCCTCCAGGGGATCGTCCCAACCCAGAGATTGAACTAGTCTCTTATGTCTCCTGCATTGGCAGGCAGGTTCTTTATCACTGGCACCACCTGGGAAGCCTATTATATTAGGGTTGATTGCTAACTCCTGCCAGAATTGCCATTCCTCCCAGTTCTGAAACTTCTGATTTTGTGAAATTTTATTCTCCTTAGTATACCTTTTAAAAGGTCTCCTTTAATAGGTAGTATTGCAAATCGATCTGGCAAATCACAGGCACTGAATTTGATTGCTGATGGAGAAGGCTTCTTTTGTATTGCATTTTTTAGTGTGACTGAGGAAAAGGGGGCAGCAGAGGATGAGATGGTTGGATGGAATCACTGATTCAATCAACCTGAGTTTGAGTGAACTCTGGGAGATAGTGAAGGACAGGGAAGCCTGGCACATTGCAGCCCATGGGGTTGCAAAGAGTCGGACACAACTGAGCGACTGAACAACAACAATAACAGCATAATTAGTGAAAAATAATAGTTTAGACACTTTGGCAATATGAGATGTTCACCAGAGTGACCAGATTAATGAGTTGGGAGGATGCTGCATTGTCCAATAACATGTGCTTTCCTTTTATCATCCCTGTCAGGCCATGAGTAGGGCCAGAGCCCTCAGATCTCAGTCAGAGGATGCTGCTTCCGACTTGACTGCTGAAGACCTTATGAGTATAGACTTGGCAGAACAGATGGCTGATGACTCTGACAATAGCATCATAGCGACAGCCAACAAAGGAAGAGGCCGAGGAAGAGGCCAAAGAGGAGGAAGAGGGCAGAATTCAGTGTCAAGAAGGGGGTCACAGAGAGGAAGAGGTTAGCCCCGAGTACTGTCTTCCCTACACATTCACACTTGGCAGTTGTGCAGAAAATTCAGAATTGTATTCCCATTGGCAGAATTGAGTTACACAGTCCTTCAAAAATTTATCTTTATAATGTGCTGAGACAGGCTTTAATGTAGTTCTGACATACACATTTCACTTAAATATTGAATAGCCACATGACATAAAGTTTTTATATTTTTTTATATAATAAAAGAGTTTAATACCTACTCTTCTATTTTTTAAAAGAATTTCACTGTGTTTGGGGATTTTCCTGAAGATCCCGTGGTTAGGACTTGAGCTTTCACTGCTAAGGGTGTGGATTCAATCCCTAGTCAGGTAATTAAGATCCCTGAAGTCTCACTGCACAGCCAAAAAGAAAAGAAAAAAGTTTCACAGTTTTTCTTACACATTGGGTATATTTAATCAATACATTTACTCTCACATATACAAAGTAATAGTGAACGAAACACTTAAGGAAAATGATTAGCTAAGGCCCACTTACAGTAGGAATAAAACTCCAGATCATAAAAATTATTTTTATTAGTGTCATAAGATACAAATGCCCACATTATCATGAAATGGCTTTATAAAATTTGTTTACAAAGAAAAACTGCCCTCAAACAATTTGATTTCTTAATGTTAATTAACATTAATTACCATCATTGTGTTTAATCTGACACTTTTGTCCTTGAATAGTCCAAATAATAAATCTTTCACCCAGTGACTTCCTAATGAAGTATAAAAATCCCTAGAAATACTTAAAAATTATTTTTATTAAATATTTTCCTATAGGAATTTTAAACTGGTTAAAATGGGTAGTACTTTAGTTAAAAATTTCCAAGGAGAAAAGTCTCCATGTTCTACTGATGATTTTTTTATTATCCTTGCATTTATAAATATTTTCCTTAAATTTTAAATGGAACAATATGAGCCAGATGGCCTAAGTATAGTCTTTGAAAATTGACTGATCAGACTCTAGATGTTTCTTCTTATATATATATATTTTTGGCATTTTACACATAAACTGTTTTGAGATAACTTTTTTTTAAGATTTCATTTTGATTTTATTTTTTTAAAGAAAACTTTAGCTACTGATAGACTGTATATTAACTGCTCAATATTCTAACAGCAGGCACTAGTCTGGAGATTTCTACTCAAGGCAGAGGTTCAAAGGCCACTGCATCAACGTCTAGAAATATGTCCATTATAGATGGTGAGTATAGACTACAAGTGATCATCTTGCAGTTATTTATAAATTCCAATGCAAGAAGACCCAGGAAACCCCATGAATAAGTCTTACTGGTTTGTGTTGTTGTCACTGGGGAGTCAAAAGAGTTATTGGAATCACAGGATAAATTATATTAATTTAAAAGACCTTTGCATTCAGGGGGGCTATTGAAGAAGGTGAGCTCTAACATGTAATTTTTTATAATATCTGATATTAGATCTGATGATTTCCCTTTAATAGAGGGATCACTGAGAAATAGAAAAGGCAGTTGGTCAGTGTATCAACAGTGATTAAGAGACAAGGAACTGCTTCTTAACATACTGTTAACTTGCTTTTCTCATGCTGCTTTTGTCCATCTCTACTGTTAATATAGTCATGTGAGCTGCGTTCAAGGGAAACTACAGTCAGACTTCTATGCATTGATTTTGTATATGTGTTGTGTCTGAAAGCTAGCCTCAGACTAAGGGAACCTATTTTTTATAAACTTGAGATAATAATGTATAAAAATTTAATAAACTATTTTTAATATTATAGTTTATGAGATTAGCAGAAATTATAAG
>SJYQ01000158.1:118670-130373 GCA_006410935.1 Redunca redunca | reverse complement strand
TTTGTGAAAATATATGTTAAAATAGGTTATTTTTTTCTCCTTTCAATTGAGAGTATATCTATTTGTATTGTATTTATATTATCTTATTAGAGATTAATTTTTGACAGATTGGAGAGTTGGATTAAATCTACAAGATAAAATTTATAAAGGGTAAATACATGCTGTATATATGTCTAAGAGGATGGCTACACAGAGAGAGTTCTGAGAAGTATGTGCTATTAGCAGGAAACCAAGTAAGAAAGATTTAGGTCACTAAGGTTGTACAAAGGTTGATCTAACATTTCAATCTGATGGTGCCTGAAGTGCTGTTGCTGAGCCATGAAAGACACCAGGATTCTTGCTCTTCAGAGGGGAGAAATTCCATCTAGGGCCAGTGACGAGGCTCAGTCGCTCAAAGATTTTGTGTGATAAAGTTTTATTAAAGTATAAAAGAGATAGAGAAGGCTTATGGACATAGCCATCAGAAGTGGGAGGAAAGAGTGCCTCCCTGCTAGTCTTTAGCTGGATGTACTAGCAAGCTGCTAGTTGGAGAAAGGAAATATCTCAAAACTCAGAGACCGGCACCAGGCCTCTCACCCACAACATGCATTTTGGCGTAACATTGGCACAAGGTGAGTCATCCTGGGCCATAAAGCCATTGACATGAATCTTGAAGAAAGGCAGGTTTCCAAGCAAATACATAGTTTCATTAACATAGATTAGGAGAACAGTTGTATGAGTAAAACATAGTGGTTCATTGAGGCATTATTAGTTCTGAGTCTCTTAAGGGAACTGACTTGAAGAAAGACATAGTTCGTTAACATAGCTTAAGAAAAGCATTTCCATAAGAAAAACACATTGGTTAGCTCAAGGTTTTAGAAAAGTTAAGTTCAGGTGGAACCTAGTGTCGTCATGGCAACACAGAATTTTAAAAGATACCTTTTAATTTTGTATAGAAAAGGAAAAAAATCTGATACTTGTAGTTTGTTTCCTCCTGCTGCTTAAGAGAGAGAAAATCGTCTGACACTTGGAGCCTATTTCCTCCGTTTGGAGACCCCTAGCCTTCCTGTCTGTTACCCTCTCAGTGCCTAAAGCAGTATTTATAGAAGCAGTGCTTCTCTACAGCAAGGATGTTCTCTCTCTGAGCTGATTGGATGTATCATGTCAAGAATACTGTGCTCATCTTTGGAACCATATTTCAAGGATATCAGCTTTATATAATCATTCAGAAGAGAAACCATATAATATAAAAAAATTTCTTAGAAGGAACTTAGGATAGCTAACCTGGGAAAAATTGAAATCTTTACATTAATGAAGTTCTATCATGTCAAAGATGGAATAGATGTGATTTGCACAGTCCTAAAGACAGTGGTCTTAAATCTGTCTTAAGTCATAGGTTCTGCAAGCTACATACCCTGTCTTTAAATAAGTACTCATGCAATTGTATTCTATTCCCAAGGGTTCAAGGATCCCCTAGAAGCCCATCCATGGGCTCTAGGTTAAGAACTGCTCCCCAGTGATGACAGATGGGAAAAGCTAATCACATACAGATTTAAGTTTATTATATGATAAAAGGACTGGAAGACTTAAGAACAATTTCACATACTCCCTCTCTTATAGACAAGGGAATTGAACTAAATGTTTTGCCTTAGGTTGATAAAACCACTGCTAGTACTAATTTATGAGACAATTGCTAATTGTCTGCAACTATAATTACTAATATTTATGAGACAATTACTGGATGCCTGTCAACAGCTCAGTGGAAAGTGAAAGTGTTAGTTGCTCAGTCATGTCTGACTCTTTGGTACCCCATGGCCTATAGCTCGCCAGATTCTTCTCTCCGTGGGATTTCCCAGGCAAGAACACTGGAGTGGGTAGCTATTTCTCCAGGGGATCTTCCTGACCTAGTGATCAAACCTGGGTCTCCTGCTTTGCAGGCAAATTCTTTAGCATCTGCTCAGTAGGGTCAGTACTTAGATTTTCTCTGTTTTACAGAAAAGAGAACCAAGGCTTTGAAAAGATAGGCAGTTTATCTAAGGTCTCACAGCTGGTAAATTCTGGAGCTTGAATTGATCCCCCACATTCTCTGGCCTTCAGGACAAGTAGTTAAGCACTATACTAGTTTGCAGAGTGAGATAAAATTAGAGATTGAGCTAATTGTTTGATTGAGCTAATTGGTTCTCAGTAGTCTTTGCATTATACAGAATAGCCTGTTAATCAACCCAAACATGCAGTAAGCCACCTCAGAAGGAAATGACCTGTGAGTCCATCAGAGGAAGTTTTTCAGTATTTTTTGGATGACAGATGACTTTGGAGAAAAGATAAAGACATCAGATCTATTAAATGATTCTTAAAGAACCTTCTTATCAGAAGTTCTGCTGCTATGTTTTTATTCAAGAATTATTCAATATTTTCATAGAGTCAGCTGAAATCCATTTGACTTCATAAGTATATTGTCTCTGTTGCCATTTAGAAAATGGCATCTAGAAAGGTACTGAGACATTCTTAGCAGGTCTAAAATAAAAGCAGAGAAGGGGAAAGGAAGTGGAAAAAAAAATGCACTATAAAGAATCTGCACTGAGTTCAACATATGAAAAGTTCTGTGACTTTAGATAAGTCACTCACTCTCCTAGTCTGTTCACATGTAAATTGGGACTAATCTTGCCAAATTGGATTATTCTGAAGATTAAAAGCAAAAAACCTGGGAATTCGCTGGCGGTCCACTGGTTAGGACTCTCCTGAGGGCCCAGGTTCAATCCATGGTTGGAGAAGTAAGATCTGCAAGCCAGATGATAGGGTGCCCTCTCTCACCCTCCAAAGGCTGGCACTTAGTAGGCTTTTGTGAAATGTTAATGTTAAAAAAGAGAGAGAGCTATTATTGAAAAAAAGGGAGTTAGAAAAGGAATAAGAAGAATAAGAATAAAATGTGAACACTTCCTTGTTAAGCCACCAAAATTTGGTTAATGTGCAACACAGAGGCATGGACTTTGTAAATTACCTGCCTTTACCTGATCTTTTTTTTTTTATCATGGCTTTGTTCAGTTTTTTGTTTGTTTGCTTGTTTTTTAAATTAAATTTTTACTTTTGGCTGCACTGGGGCTTCATTGCCATGCACCGGCTTTTTCAGTTGCAGTGAGCAGACTTCTTGAGGTGGCTTTTCTTGTTGCAGAGCATAGGCTCTAGGGCCTATAGGCTCAGTAATTGTGGTGCATGGGTTTAGTTGCTCCATGGCACTTGGGATCTTCCTGGATCAGGGATGAAACCTCATCCCCTGCATTGGCAGGCAAATTCTTAACTACTGGACCATCAGAAAAGTCCAGGCTTTATTGTTTTATGTGAAGATCTCCCTGACACCAGTGGACAGAATTAATCACTCAAACTGAGTCCTCATGTTTCTACTGTTCTTGTTAAGAAATCAGCTGTTAGTTTATCTTGTTGCTTTTCTTTTAAAGTAGTACATTTTTCCTCCAGTTAGCTGTCTTTGGTGGTCCCCACTTTCACTATGATGAATCTAGATGTTCAATTCTTTTTTCATCCTGCTTAGAATTTATTCAGCTTCATGAAACTGTGAATTGGTGTGTTTTATCACTTCTAGTAATCCTTTGCTGTTATCCCTTCAGATACTACCTCTATTCTGTTCTTATTCTTCTAAGATTTCAATTAAATAAATATAACCTATTCACTCTGTCCTCCCACTGAGGAGTAGTACTAACTTCCCAGAGTAATTAAAAGTGTTAACTGAACTATGCATATCCATTACTGAGCATACCACTTGATAAGAATCCAATCAATGATTGCTGTTGTTATTAATAGTATTAGTGGCAGTGTTTACAATAAACTTATGAAAATGGATCTTTCATAAATTAGTCTAAATTTGTCTTTTATACAGTTGATTTGGCTCAGTGGTTTTACATTTAACTGGTTACATCCAACATTGGGCCTTTTTTTGAAAAATAAAACTGACTTTTTAATGCAGTCTGTGACAGAATAACCATGGAGTACTAGCTATAGTTGCTGTAACTTTGGGACAAAAGAAACTTTATAGCTTCTGTGTTTTTATTCTGAATGGAGGAATGAAGAAATAAAGGTTCAATTCTATTATAACAAACTACATGGAATATAGAGGTTTGTTACTGCATTGGAGTTTTATTGGGACATGTATTATTAGATATTACATTTATAGCCAGCAGCAGTTGTGAATAAGAGTTGACAGCCCACATATTTTTCCACAGAAGTTTGTCTGCAAAGGGTAGTGACTAAGTAAATAAAAGAGCCTCTGTCTTTGCATTTAATTTACCATGGCTACCATTGGTGCTACTCCATCTACTGTTATTAGCGACATCATTTGAATAGCTACTCCTATAGTCACTTGCCAAAACGATTACATTAACTACCTCTTTTTATCCTTTCGACAATTTTCAGCACGAAGTATTATTAACACTGTTTTATAGGTGGGGTCACTGAGACTTGAAGAAGCCAAGGAATTTGGCCACAGTCACCCAGCTAGATATCGACTTAGGTCTAACTCTAAAACCAGAGCTTTTAGCCCCCAGTACAGTATGCATTGCCTTCCTAATAGAACCCAGTGCTTAATTTTCTGATAATGTTCATTTATCACACAAACATTTATTGGGGATAGAAAGAAAGGAAGGCTTTTGTTTCTTCTTCAAGGAGCTGAGAGTTTGAGGAGTTCATTAGTGAATAATAATTGAGCAGAAATATTTTTTTGGAAGAGTCGCAGTCACTAGCTCTTTCATTCAGTTACCCTGTCCAGCCTTTGAGTAGAGTAGGATATGAGGCCAGTAGTAGAGTAGGTGGGTAAGAACTCTGCTTCTGTCTTTCCTCTCCCCTTTTAGCTAGACATGCCAGGATTGGGGGTGGAAAAAAGGAGTAAATGGTAGCTTAGGGCTAGGTGGGAAGATTCCTGAGTTTTCTTACTAGGAGAATTTTGGACTTTGTGGGGTTGTTTTAGCATTTGACTTCTTTAAATCCTCTGTCTTTTTATCTCCTCTTGCCCTGTTGTTTGGCTTTGGGGTTATCTTGGGGGAGACCTTTTTTTTATGTTAGGAAACTGGTAAGGCTTAGGAGAAACTTCAACCTCTGATGGGCTGTTTACATTTTATTCTAGGTTTTTAATATTCTGCTCTTAATTCCAGTATGTGTGGGGTTGGGGGGTGATTCCCCATATCACCATGCAGTTCTCAGATACCTGCTGGGTGTCCTACAGGTCAACTCAGTTCTGACACTGACTACCCAGAGAGAGCATCAGATTCCACAGGGGAGAGGCCCAGCTCCACAAGACTGCCTGCTTCTCTTCAGATGCCAGTCACATGCTGGAATATGGTTGTTCTCATACTTTTGACCAATTGGCCATAAATAGGAGGTTCCCATGACTCCTTCCTTGATTCAGTTTACTTGCTAGAGTGACTCAGAGAACACAGGAAACTAGTTTACTTTCTGGATTACTGGCTTATTACCAAAGATATTAAAGATATGAATCAATAGCCAGTTGAATAGATACTTAGGGCAACGTCCAGAACAAAGGAGCTTCTGTCTGTATCAAGTTTGGGATCTAGGCATGGTAGCATGTGGAAACATCCTGATTCATTCCCTGGAAGCTCTCTGAATCCCCTCCTTTGGGGTTTTTATCTAGGCCCCATTACATAGGCATTATTGATGATATTATTGGCTGTTGGTGATTGATTCAACCTCCAGCTTCTCTACCCTCCCCAGAAATCAGGTTGGGGACTGAAAGTTCCAACCTTCTCTTCCTAGTTGGTTCCCTGGTACCCAGCTTGCCTCAGTTGTGGTCCCAAAGTTGCCTCATTAACATAGTAAAAAACACCTTGAAGGCTCTCATTATTTCAGGAAATCAGCATTTTAGGGGCTCCCTGGGCTTCCTGGTGGCTCAGATAGTAAAGAATCTGCCTGCAATGCAGGAGACCCAGGTTCGATTCCTGGGTTGGAAAGATCCCCTGGAGAAGGGAATGGCAACCCACTCTAGTATTCTTGCCTGGAGAATTCCATGGACATAGGAACCTGGCAGGCTACAGTCCGTGAGGTTGCAAAGAGTCAGACAGAACTGAGTGACTAATGCTAACTGATTCACTAGGGGCTCTGCCAGAAATGTGGATGAAGACCAAATTATATTTCTTATTGTAAAATCATAATATCATAGTCTTGGGAAGAATAAACTTCCTGATTCTAACCAGGTTTACAAAGGTGAAAATGTAAGGATTTATAGGAAAGTTACTGTGAAACAATGGATACACCGTTTTCTAGAATTCCCTCTGGACAATTACTTAGATAACTGAATGTTTTTAACACCGTAGAGGAGAATAAGGGAGCTCTTACTGGAACAAATGGCTCCTAATACAGTAGAGCCACAAGGAAAGAGATTGCCAACTGTAAGAGAAGACCTGAGGAGGTTACTTTCACTTATTTGGATTTCAGTCTATTTGGTTATCAGATTTTATCCTTCAGGTATTTTGCTATAAAATACTTTTTACTATAGGTGTCTTTATGAACACTGCTTACTACTTTATTTGAGTAAATCAGAAAAATCATTTGAGACTGACAATTAGACATATAATTCCATCCAGCTTCAGATTTTAAGAAATGTAAGTGGTTTTATAATTAGTCATCATGAGCTTTTACAGATAAAACTTAGGAAATATTCAGCTAAAGAAACATGCAGATTTTTCTAAACTATTTTAAGAAAGACCTAATGGATGTATCATCTTCTTCATTGTAGCCTTTAAATCTACACGACAGCAGCCCTCCCGAAATGTTGCTACTAAAAATTATACTGAGGTAAGGAAAAAAAGGTTCATAGTTGTGGGCTACTTTATATTTTGTACATTGTGATTGTCAATTCTTTGCTCTACAGAGTAAATAAAAGAAGAAAAAATGTAAAATTTTAAAACTATTGAGAACTTTACTGATTATATAGGCTGAGGGCTTCTAGGAGTTTTTATTTTGTTTTCTTTCTTTAAATAAAAAAAAAAAACAGAAAAGAGTGAATCACCTTGATTGTACATCCATAAATATTACACCCTGTAATAGTTTTAAGAAGAATAGTGTTGAACCAGAAGGGCCCGTGTGTGGAAATCCATTATAGAAGATGGGCATTCAGTGTACAGAGAGGTCTTGTTTCTTGTTGGTGTCCTTTTGTTACATACTCTGGCTGTGTCTTAATGGCTGAAGCTAGACTCAAGACAGATTATAAGCTCTGAGTTTATGGACCTCTGTGTGACTCTAGAAACTTCTGCTGTTCTTTGGATTCCAAGGAGAGTCCAAAATTGGCTTGAGCCTCCTCTTGCCTTGTTTTCAAAACCCATGCGTCTCACTTTTCAAGCACCATTCCTGGCTTCTGCCTCTGACCGGCGGCTGTGGTCCACACCCACACCCTCTCACCCCAGCCAGATATAATAACCAAAAATGCCTCCAGATATGCCAGACATTTCTGGAATGGGAGTAGGGGTTAAAAATCACGCCTAGCTGAGAGTCATTGCCCTGTATCATACTGCCCTGCTGCTGCTGCTAAGTCGCTTCAGTCGTGTCCAACTCTGTGCGGCCCCATAGACGGCAGCCCACCAGGCTCCCCCGTCCCTGGAATTCTCCAGGCAAGAACACTGGAGTGGGTTGCCATTTCCTTCTCCAATGCGTGAAAGTGAAGTCGCTCAGTCGTGTCGGACTCTTAGTGACCCCAGGGACTGCAGCCTACCAGGCTCCTCCATCCATGGGATTTTCCAGGCAAGAGTACTGGAGTGGGGTGCCATTGCCTTCATACTGCCCTAGCAACGTTAAATTCATCCCTTCCTCGTCTCTTCAAGCTCATGATGTGGCTGACCTTCTCTTCTTCCAGAAAGCTTCTCTGCCCTGCTCCTGCTATTGCTCTTTTATCTCTCTTAATTTCATCTTTTTTTTTCACCTCTTCCTATTATACAACTATCTCTGAGTGTACTGGTCCTTTTATCCTGACCTCCATTTCATTATTCCGTCAGCTGTTGCCCTCTGTTGCTTCAAATGTGAAAACAAAATTTTCATCATGTCCACAAGGAAGCTTCCCTTCTAGATTTTCTTTTATAATGGAAGAATATGAGTTCAAAAAGAGTTAAGTCATGGCAAACTAACTTTTTCTTTTCATTTTTTTTTTAAATTGGGGATACATAGTGGTGGTTTAGGGGAATGCTGAAGGTGTTAGATTCCTTCAAGGTACATAAGACATTCTGATAGTTTCATGGACAAAAATATTGTCTGGATTCATAGCTGATTAGACAGATTCATTTAATGGTTTTTGACTAATAGTTCTATGTTAACCTGTTGAGGAAGTGGATCGCAAGTGCTATTGTTTTCACTGTTTTGTCTTTGACTTTATCAGTTAGATGAAGACATAGCAAATGTGTGTATGTGTCAAGATAACAGAAAGGGCTTCCCTGGTGGCTCAGAGGTTATGGTGTCTGCCTGCAGTGCAGGCGACCTGGGTTCGATCCCTGGGTTGGGAAGATCCCCTGGAGAAGGAAATGGCAACCCACTCCAGTATTCTTGCCTGGAGAATCCCATGGACAGAGGAGTGTGGTGAGCTACAGTCCACAGGGTCGCAATGAGTCGGACACGACTGAGCAACTTCACTTTCACTTTCACTTTAACAGAAATATAGAATAGGTAGTATTTTGGATTATAGAATCAACAATCATAAATATCTTTAGTGAGGCTTAAAGGCAACAAGTGGTATTTAACAGGGATAAATGGAACAGAAAAACAGATATCCAGTACTTCCCACACAGTCTTATATACCTCATTTTTAAATTAGAAATGAAACGACAATGGTCTTTCATTTCAAACCCAAGAGAATTACAGGGCACTGTCTGCATATGACCCTATGTGAGTCATTCACCAGTCTAGGTACATGTTCCTGTAGGTACCCAGGCTGCCATGGTACAGGATAGAAGTGAGCTCACACATATTATACAGAAAACCATACATAAAATGAAGAGGTCTTAGGGAGGAGGTCAGGCAGAGCTTTAGGTTTTATGGGTGCTGCTCACATGGTTTCTGCCTCATTTTTTGTAAATTTTTATTGAAAATGTAATTTTAGACTAATGCATTTTTATTCAAATTTTCCATCCCCACAAAGACTGTTTGCTATTTCTCCCTCTTAGGTGATTGAGGTGGATGAGTCAGATACCGAAGAAAACATTTTCCTGACTACTTTCAAAACTGATCAAAGGTAGGTATAGTCACTTCCTGCAAAAAGAAACATCTGAAAAAATTAAAAATTACCCAGAATTCTCCTTATACATTTTTCTAAGTCATGGAAATCTAACAGATTCATTTTCAACTAGTCATGTATTTGTTGTTGCTATTTAGTCACTAAGTCATGTCTGACTCTTTGTGACTCCATGGACTAAGCTCCTCTGTCCATTTAACTCTCCAGACAAGAATACTGGAGTGGGGTTGCCATGCCCTTCTCCAGGGGATCTTCCTGACCCAGGGATCAAACCATCATCTCCTGCATTGCAGGCAGATTCTTCACCACTGAGCCACCTAGGAAGCAGTCATGTATATACAGAAGTGAAAAATAGACCAGGGGCTAGTTCATAGAGTTGATGCATCATTATTACAAGTATTTTCAGTGACAGTTTGAATAACTTGCCATTCATTTCCTTTTGCCTTTATTACCCAGTGATTTTCTTCTTAGAGTACTGTGTTCTCTCCAATTAACAGAAAAGAGCTTTGTATTTTGTTAATAATCAGTTTCAGCTTTTAGCACTTCCTGTATGTCAGGCACCATTCTAAATCTTTGCGTATGAATTGGCTTGTTTGCTGCTTACAGTCACTCCAGGAGGTAAATGTATTTATAACTCTGTTTTCCTCCCTTTTCCCTTTGAAGAAAGTGAAGCATGGTAGTTTAAATAACTTAGCTGAGGTCACCAGCCAGTCACGGACCAGGCATTCTGTTCCAGGACTCACCTCTGCCATTGCTGCTTCTTTTATTAAATTTTATTGAAGTATTAGTTGGTTTACAGTGTTGTGTTATTTTCTGCTGTACAGCAGAGTAGTTATACATATATATACATTCTTTTTCACGTTCTTTCCCGTTATGGTTTATCCCAGGATATTGAATATTGTTGCCTGTGCTATACAGAAGGACCATGTTGTTTGTCCATTCTATATATAATAGTTTGCATCTGTTAATTCCAGATTCTCAGTCTATCCCATTCCCACCCTTCTCCCCTTTGACTAGCACAAGTCTGTTCTCTGTGTCTCTAACTCTGTTTTTTTGTTTTGTAGATAAGTTCATTTGTGTTGTATTTTAGATGCCACATATAAGTGATATCATATGGTATTTGTCTTCCTTGTTCAGACTTACTTTGCTTATTATGATAATCTCTAGGTTCATCTGCTGTTGCCTCTTAACATAATAGATTAAACTCTCAGACCTCTGTGCATGTAATAAGAGTCATTTAAATGACAAGAGACAATTTAGAAAATAACATTTTGGCAAGAAATCTGAAATCAGCCTTGGCAGATTTGTGTTCTTAATGACAGCAACTGGGTGACATGATTTAGGTTGTTTAGTGGAAATTATTTAGTAATAACATGGTTGATGCGGGGAGCGCTCCTCAGAAAGAGAGAGAGGCAGTAGAACTTCCCTCAGCAGAGAGCTGAGGGGTCCCAAGGAAAGGTGAGTCTGCTGTCCGCCAACCCAGCCCCCCGGCGAGCGAGAGACAATCAGACGCGACAGGGGTTCCGTCTAGTGCAGTTCCGCTTTATTGTTACAAACTCCCTGCTTATAAAGGCAAGCGGGGAGGGGTTTGCAAGGGACTTTCCATAGTTACACCAATCACGTTAAAGGTCAAATCGTCATGTGCCATCATTATAATGGGAGTCTATGGTGATCACGCGCTGTCTACGTGCACAGAAATCAAGAGAGCCAATCAGAAGTTTTGACAGACAACATAGACTACGCCCCCGTCTCTTCCGCCAGGCGCCATCTTAGTTTCCGTCCGCAATGCTAGCCTTTTCTTTTTCAAGGTTTCCCATGTAGGGCCCAACATCTCCCCCTTTTTTATTTTAAAGCCCCCGAGACATTTGTATTGATGCTCTGTAGAGCCAGGCGTAAAGCTGTAGGTGGCCAGCCTCCAGCCTCGCCAGCCCCTCTCGCGGCTGTGCCTGTCTTAGGTTGCCCTCCTCTGAGGGTCTTACCCGTCATTGGCTATCCAGCCACCTCTTGGGGGCTAGGCGGAATCTCTCTAGATGATGGGCATCTAGAACTCTTTTTATTTATGTCTCGGTTAATTTCTTGAAGGGCTAAATAAATCCAGGGGTTTTTGTGGGTGCCCAACGTGGGGCTCCTTTTCCATGACCTGGGCAAGCATAACTATCTTTTGTTGTAAGCGTCTATTGCGGGCTGTGAGGTTTTTTACCTTTAACATTACAACAAGTAAAACAAAAACAATCAGATAGAAACCAGGTAAATGGACTTTGTATCTAGTCCCATAGATCGATTGCTCCCTTTTTCACTTGTTAATAGAGTCATTTACACTGGAAAAGCTGTCAGACAAAAGCTGGGGTATCTCACATTGCAGTCTATGCGCGCGCCAAAATACCCAACGTCCCGATTGTGGAGACCAAGCTGCTGTCGGAGTCCCGCCGTGGTGGGTCTCAGGTGTTTGAGCTGGTTTGAAATCCCTGAGCAGAGGCAGTGGATATGTTGTT